>CAMOHE010045752.1:0-70797 GCA_946598075.1 Artocarpus hirsutus | reverse complement strand
TTCCAATTGACAGATTGATGACAGAAAGAAGAGAAGAAAAACTACCAATTCCTCGCAGAGCTTTTTCAATGGCAGTCGCGTACGGCCATGGTCAGGGAAATCGGCGAACTTGTAGAAGGAGACCACCACAAGAGCATTCGAATCGGAGCCATCGAATTCAAGCTCCGCCGAATTTCGCGCTTTGCGCGTGCTTCCCGAAACTGGAATGGGGTTGGCGGGCCCGGGGAAGCAACTGGAAGGAAGCGTCATGAGGTTCCGAGAGTCGGCGAGGACAAGTTTGCCTGCGTCGGCGAAAGGAGGACGGCGAGAGGGTTTGGGAATACAAGAGTGAGCCCGGAACGCGGGAATTAATCTAGGGCTAGGGTTTAGAGAAAACGACAGAGTCGGCAACGGCGACGAGGACGAGGATGGTGATGATGATAGCATCCTCATGGGAAGCAACGGAGATGCTCTACACCTGAGCATTTGAGAGGCAGCGTTCGCATACGGCAGAGCCTATGCATTTGAAGCAGGACCCTCGCAGTCTGATTATTTAATGGCCACAAAAAAAATATGAATTTACGATTATATTCCGCAATGTGCAACTTCTTATGCATTTTTTTTAAATTGCCCTAATAGTTTCTAACTTTTATTTATTTATTTATCAGTTCTTAATTTTTTTATTTTAGTTACTAAATGACCAATTTAACGATCAAATAGTCAATTTTGGATAAAAAAATATTACAAACCACCGCTAAAGTTATTAAAAATGTAACAAATTGGTCCTCAAAGTTAATAAAAATATAATAAAATGGTTCTAAAATTAACAGTTTAGTCGTTAAATTAGTTTTTTAACAACTAAAATAAAAATTTGAGAGCTGATAAATCAAAAATAAGAGGTTGAGGACTAAAATCATATTTTCGTGAAAAGTTGAGAATTAATATGATAATTTACCCGTATTTTTTATGGAATAGTTTATTCTGTTTTTGTATTTATTTTCATGGGATTAAGATAATACAATTTTAGAACTCTTGTATAACATCACAGGCTTTTATAAATAGTTTGGATACAATTGGGATGAAAAGTATTTTTGAAACAATTTCACTAATGCTGCATGTAGGCGTAAGAGTCCAACCAAACATGATCAACAACAATATAAATAAAACAGAGCTAGGTTACAAGGGAGCTATAAATTCTCATCACAGAGTTAACCAAAAAAACAAAAAATCTCATCATAGAGAAATGTATAGTAAATATCATCACTTTAACCTCGAGAAATAAGGCGGTGGGGGGAGGGGGCACTTTGGTGACGATTTTGCCTGTCAAACATTATACATTAGTGTTGTCCTGGAAATCAGTTTTTATATGTTTATTGTTTTGTTGCTTTTCTGTTATAATAACGGAAGTAATCTTCCTACCTTTTGAGTTTTATTGTGGTTTTTTATGTTTAGTTAGTGCTCTATTTCTATAGGACTTTTGTTTACAGCGAGGTAACGGTGGCCTTAGTGTTATAAATTATGTACTCTCAATCAAAAAAAAAAACTCCATCGATTGTAAAGATCTTTTTAAAACGATGAATTTTTCTACCGTTAAGTCTTGATGTATGTATTTCTCATGTAATACGAGATCATTGAATTGATGTGTTTTGCTTAATAAAATATAATTCTTATTCTAAAAAATTTGTTTTTATTAAATGTTTTTATTTGTTTACTCTATTCAGTCTATCAGTTACCTTAAAGATTATATTTGCAATTCCCTTTAAAATTAATTCTCTCCTTCTTTATCCACATTTTGTATTGGCCTCTCTAGATTTAATGGTTAGTGCAAAACAAGAAAGAACAAAATGATAGGTAGGAAAAATTCAAAAAAATAAAAAACTTGAGAATATGATCACATGAGAACATAGTTTTTTAAAAAGAAAAAAAGAAAAAAGACATAACGTAGAATGTTTGACAAACTTGATTCAAATTAATTCTATGATATTTTGAACCAACTGTTGATTCGAACGTAGTTTTTTAAATACCTAAAATTTAAATGTTTCTTATAATATGTTTGTAATAAAAAGATAGGAAGTAAAAATCATCAGCTAGTGCATATTTTAGTGAGTAGAAATTTAGAATCGTTTTCTTATACTATTTAGGGTCATTTTAAGTACACAAAAAGTATACCTTCTTTTTAATTCTAAAACGTCTAAAAAAGCGTCATTGCAATTAGCTCGATTAAAGTATCCATTTGGAATCGTATTTTTACTTTTGAAGTGGGCCATGTTCGATTGATTTGACTATGTTTACATTTTCTCTAGCACTATGTCGACCTTTACTTTTCTTTGCTTTCTTTTTTTTAACTATTTCTTTAGTTGTTAGACTTAGAAAAGTAGAACCATGCGTGTCCTGTTGAGAAACTTTCAAGCTTACTACAATGTCTATCTTCCAATAAACAAAGTAAATCCCGAAGGGGTTTTTTTTTTTTTTTTTTAAACAAAATCCTCTAGAGCAACAGATTGTCCTTTTAATTTTAAATTTTATTGAATCAATTAAAAAAAATGTTTTGGGGCATTCTTCATTTGATTCTTTAGTTAGTCCAATAGATGATTACGGACAGGTTCTTAGAACCTGTTTGTTTAGCATATTGGACAACTCTTTGGACTCTGAGTCTATATAATCTTTTGGATATATATTTGTTTCCTTCAAAATTTGAATCAAATGAATCATTTTGAATGCTGTGAATCCAAGTTTTTAGAGTACTCTCTTCCCAAATAATGTCAAGTTAGAGTAAAAGTTACTTTTTTTCTCTTCTATACTTGAGGAAAAAAATCATAACTTCTTTATTTGATACTAGATTGAGACGATTCTTTTTTTATTGTGTTCGTAATGAAGAAAGGAATAAATCAAAATCTATATTGCATATTTTTTTAATATCAAAACATTAAGATTTTGTTAAATTTGTTAATAAACTAAAAAAAATTTCTATTGTCTATCTAAACACAAATTTTAATTTTATTATTTATTCAGATTAACACTTTATATACATGTCCAAACCTTAATTGGATAATAATTCAAATCAAAATAATCCGAATCAACACAATTCGAATCTATTTACTAAACAGACCTTAATAATTCAGGTAGATCCTTGTAGCTTCTTTCACCTCATCTTGGCATTCCAACCACTTTAGTACCCAGCTATGTCATACCCTACTAGGCTTGATCTTGGTATATTGATTCCTATATGGGCATTTCCTATCAAATTTTAATTTTTTTTAATCAATTTTGGAGCACACTGCAATATTTTATTAAATTCAAGAGAAAAAGATTCATAAAACAACTTTTTCCATTTATTAAATGATTTATATGGTTTTTTTTTTTTTGTGGGTATTACTAAAAGTCTCTTCTATTGATGTAGTTGGTTGATTGTGTAAATAGAAAACAAATTTATAGAAAAAAGAAAAAAGAAGAAGAAGAGAAGGATGGGTCATAGAATGCTAGGGGGATGTAAGTGTTAATATATCTAATTGTGCATCTATATTTTATGGTATGATTGGTATGAGTAAAAAGTGGAGGGAAAGAAAACATTGGAAAGATTTTGGGATAGAAATTGATATGATGGGGTGTTTGGTAGAAAAGAAATTAAAATGGAAAGAAAAAATGGGTGGTAGAAATGGCATGTATGTCCTACCAAAATTGATCTTTCAAATATGAATGGATTTTACGTAGGAAAAGTTTGACAATAATGCAAAGAAAGTGAAGTTATCAATTTGTCCTTCTTTTCTATTGAAATTCTAACAAAAAATTTAGGCACCAAATTAGAGAAATAGCTAAATAATATTTGGGTAAAATGGTAATTATATTAATAGTAGTTTTTTCATTCATTTGGTTTTTCTTGCAATACCAAGAGAAAATAAAATCATTTTCTTTCCACCTTCACATACCAAACAAGTAAAGGAAAAATCAAAATATTTTCTTTACCTACAGTTTCTTTCCTTCATAGTTTTCTGTTCCCTACCATTTTCTTTCCTTCTTACCAAACTGAGCATTAGAACAAAAATCAGCTGGGAGAGATCCATACCATGTGCACATAGATTTATTTGTTAATCGTTTTTTACTCTTATGGAATTATACAGTGAGGCTATGCAAAAGTTCAAATTTGGAAGGTTGATGATACTCTTTAATACAACATGACATTATTTATTAGAAAATGAAAAGTCAATATTGTTAAAGTGCTGCTCTGTCTCGTCCATGGGGTTCACTAATTGTCGCAATATATTTCAAACTAAATAGGACACTTCCTTTTTCTACCAAAACAAAAGACTTTCTTTGCAACTTTTGACAAATATTAAAGCTTAAAAACAAAACAAGAAAAACAAAACATTTTAAAACAAAAAATAAAAATTGCCAAAGCTAGGCAATTGGTTTTTATCGTTAGAAACAATATTATTTATCCATATTCGAAAATAATCTTTCCTTATTTTTATTGCTCCTGCAAAATTGAATTTTTAAGAATTTATTGTCTTCATTTATTTGAAAGCACTAGTGTGTTTAATGAGTTTGACGGCAAGACTCAGCATCTTTCTCTGTCTCTTTTTCTTTTTTCTGGGGGACCGAGAAAATTAATTATTGAGGCCAACATTAGATTTAACATAATGATTTTAATCATTGGAAACTTCAAGAATAAAATTAAAATTTTAAAATGTTTGATGCATCCCATGAATGTGGATTTTTTTTTTTTTTTGGTCCCTGCGACGGCAGGGATTGGAGTATTTATTATTCGATCGTCTATCAATTAAAAGATAAAAAATATATATATTTCAATTAAATAAATAATTTCATAAACCCTAACTATAAAGTATAGACCATTAACTTTAATCATATATTCATATACATGGTACAGAAAATAATATTGAACTGAGCATGATAATTATTAAAAAAACAACAACAACAACAACAATGTGACCAACTTGAAATTTCTTTGCGGTCTAGGTTACAAATCACAAGTGAACAACAAGGCCAACTTGACCTGTTTGATAAGGAACTGCAAAGTTTCAACAAATAATATATATATATATATATATATATATATATATGTGGCCCTAGCAATATTATATTTTTCCCTAGGGTACATATACATACGACAAAGAAAACAATGAAGAGAGAATCCGTCATATGCAATATTTCTATAGAAAATGTGGCCCATGACAGCTCTAAGTTGCATACATATCTAAAACTAACCATTAATTAAGGCGTTTGATAGAGTGGTTAGAACTATTGGTTATAATTGTTTTTACTGTAACATGTGAGAGCTTTATACTTTAACAATTTTTTTATTGTTGCTATAGCAGTGAGAGCATTATATTGTTTATAACTACGAAAGTAGTGTAGATCATCACTGTCAAATACTATGTTTATGTTTAAAAATCTAGTTTAAAATAAATAATAATAATGATAATAAAGTTTAATTATTGTAATATATAAAAGTTTTACATTATATTATATTATATTGTATTGACAAAAAAATTTACCCTTTGAACCAGGATGTCAAATATGCTACATGCTATTTGGAATTTTATTTGAGATGTACTTTCTCTCTTGTTTTTCTTTTTTTATTGAATTGGCATGTTCTTGGTGTTACGTGCTTATGGAGTTCAAAATTGATTGTCCAATCATTTTTTTTGTTTAAAAAAATCCACCTATGTGTTTTTTAATCGTGGTCTATTGGAATAGGTAGATTTGATTGCATAAAAAAACAAAAGTGTACGAGGGGATTGGGTTCAATGTATGTTGGTTGTCATTGGAGACTTTACCTTTTTTTTTTCTTCTTTCCATTTTCTAGCTAAATCATATACGTTTTAGAATCTGTGGGATATACGTCCATGACGGTATGATTTCGATTTTTTTTTTTTTTTTTAGAGACAATCATTGAACACTATGGTTGTTTTTTTCTCTTTTTTTTAACTTTTTTTTGTTTGGTAATTTTAAAAAATGTAGGCAAATTCCAACATAACTCGATGATCAAAAGTGGAAAGGCAATCAATTCAAGATGCTCTTTGGCAAGTGTATAACAGGAAGCAGATAATTATGAGTAAAAACTCTCATCGGATGATGGACATCTATTTCTTGTAGCAAAAGGAAGAAAAAAGGGGATCAAGGATAAGATTTATTCTCCTGTCTTATTACTCAATCATGAGCTTGAATGCTAGCCAAAAAAAATAGAGAGCAAAAAGAGTTTTTTTTAATATGTTAAAAGAAAAGAGTTTGAACACGTTGGAAGGAAAACATTGTAAATTCTTTTTTAAAAAAGAAAAAGCACAATTAGTGGATTTGATTTCTATATAAGATAGGGTGTTTAAAAGAGTAGTTTAAACCATGGTTTGAATTATAAATAGTGTAAAACTCTTATATAGTATAATAAAAAGCTACAACGTAAAACTCTCATGTATTATAGCCTTAAACTTAAACTAATGTTTCAATCTACTTTCCTAAACACCCTGTTAGCCATAGTAAGAGTCATGTTTTTAGCCTACATGAATTATTGAACTTGTTTTATTTTGATCCTTTGCATTTATTATAACAGCTTAAACAACCAAATTATTTGGACTTTTGGCCCTTATGTTAATAAAATATAAGAATAACACTTGTCTCTTATAACAAGAGGATTGTTAAAGGCGAGAAAAATCTGGAAACGAAAAGGTTGGGTTTGTGGCGTAAATAATTATATTTTTAATGTTTTTTTTGTCCTCGCGTTAATAGCTAGTTAACAGAATTTTTGCGATAAATACCTCAGGTCACAATAAAAACCTTAAATATAATAACTAGTACTATTATTGTATTTTAAAACAAGTTATGAAACTTAAAAATTTTAGAGCATATATAAACACAGATATTTGTTCATAAATAGATACAATTGTTATAACTTGTATCGTTGTAATTTATATAACTTTTTTATATAAAAGTGTCTTTTTATAAGTCAATACAACTACTATAATAAATATATATATATTAATAAAATATATTTAATTATATATAAATGAGTATAATCAATCAATACAACGGTTTTGAAACAATACAAAATAATACATATTTAGAATAAGCATTTAATAGGCGGGCACTGCAGTGCCACCTTCTTGATGATGTCTATAGAACGACTATAGAATCAGCTAGCGTCACGGCGAGCTCTTTGGAAAATGCACTAAAGCTGTGCGAGTGCCGCGTCGCGGCGCCAACGACCATGATGACCGTGGTGTTGCTATTTGTTCACTAAAAATATTATATTATATGTATATTTAGATTTTGTATTATTTTAAAAAAAATTATTTTCATTCCTATAAATTATAATTATAAAATTAAGACCCATAATTTTATAAGTAATAGAGTTATAACTCTATTAGGTTAAATAAGATTTTTTAAAAAAGTAGCAACATAGTGAAAAAAATGTCTAAAAATATTTTTAAAAAAATCAAATTTGTATGGGTCAGGTTCTACTTTAATTATTTTTCTTTTTGATTTTTTTCCCTCTTTTTTTACAGTTTCTTTTTTATAATCTTCACATACAATTTTTGTGCTAGATTTCGTCTGAAATTAAACAATTTATTAATAAAAAGATTAAAAAAATGAATATGAGAAGATATATCTATAGAGATCTCGTACCAACGGTGACAACACCTCATTAAGATAAACTTTACAGGGCTCCAACAATTGCACCCACCAAAAAAATTATTGCACAAACAAATCATTTACACTTTGCCAGAAGGGAGAAAAACATTAAAAACGACAGCACACGAAAACGCTTGCATCATCATGAGACGTCATCAAAAAACTTGTTGCTGTACCTAAGCATTCAAGTGGGATTTTGCTTTTCAAACTTTCTGTTTATTCAAAGTCACGCCCCCAAAGCTCCTTCCTTCCATCTTCCATTAAGTTGCTTCTCTATTTCCTCAAATCATGACCAAAGCCCCAATCTCCTAGAAACGCTATCCTTTTCTTTTTCCATCTCTTCTGCTCTTATCCTCCAATCACTCCACATCTATATTTAAGCAAACCCACCACTAAATCATTTTCACAAACCTCAAACGAATAAATAAATAAAGAATTGTACCACTTACATGGGTACTAGCATCTGTGTCTGGCCTGATCAGAATCTATCAAAAAGGCTGATCAAAGAGCTTGTTCAAGGCCGGGATTTGGCAACCCAACTTCAGATTCTTCTTCACAAACCCTTTGGAGAAAATGGGTCGGCCTTGTCGGCCGGAGAACTCGCCGGAAAGATATTGAAATCTATCACCGAATCTCTCTCTCTGCTCTTGAGTAGTACTAGTACTGGTTCTGATCTTCACAACAACAAAGACCTCAATACTGGCGGTGATGTGGTTTCCGTTCAGATCAACGTCCCTGACGCTTCCATTGTGGATCAATCGCAGTGCGGTGACCGGAGCTCCGAAGATTCCGGCGAGATCAGTACTAAGAAGAGGCCGGCTTCGAAAGATCGGAGAGGGTGTTATAAAAGAAGGTCAAGTACTTTTGTTTTTTAATTATTATTTCATCATTTTTTGTGTGTGTGCATATATATATATATATATATGTATATATTTATATATATTTTATGTTTCTGTGATCTATATTCACCATGTATTTTGATGAGATTTTTTTTGCTTCTTTTGTCAATTATTGCAACACTCTGCTTTTGTCATCTATTATGGCGGTAAGATGATGTCGATGGTCTCTGTTCACTACTCATCAGTGGTGATGTTATTGTCATTTCATGTATAAGAGAAAAAACAAAAGTATATCCGAAACCCCACTTTCTTTTGCGTATGAATTAAAACACGTGAAGAAATGATCCTTGGTATTGTTGGGTGTAACCTTTTTTTTTTTTACCCTTTTATTTCTCTTGTTTTGCACAGAAACTGATGGATTTTTCTGATTTGGTTTGGTTGCAGAAAGAGTTCTCAAACATGTACTAGAATCACACCCAAAATGGAAGATGGTCAGGCTTGGAGAAAGTACGGCCAAAAGGACATCCTTAATGCTAAATACCCAAGGTTAATTATTTACCTTTTATATGTTTCTTGTTCTTGTTTTTTTTTATTTATTTTACAAATTAACCAACTATCCATTAATTTGATTGATTTGATCGGTATGGTTCAAGCTGGACGGGAATATGTTTTGCATATTCACCGTCTCAATAACAATATGGAAAATACCCAACACGTGTAAAGTTAAAAAAAAAAAGGGGGTTAATTGGATTGCTGTATTTTTTATTTTTTATTTTTTTTTAATTTGTCATTTTATTTTTGAAATTACAAAACTATTTTATATTTAAAAAGCTTATTTTAATTTTATTTTTGTAGACTTTTTTAATTAAAAAATATAAAAATATCTTTAATTAAAGAAAAAAATACCTTTAATTAAACCTAATTTATTTATAAAATATATTTTTTTCTTGCAAAAAATTTTTAAATAAATATTTAAAAATTTTAAAGGTCATAAACTTAAGATTTTTTTTTTTTAAATTTGATGTTTTGTTTTAGGATTTTTTTGTTTTTAAAACATAAAATATTTTTTATAGCTTTTTTAAGGATACTTATGTTGATTTGTCTACTTTTTATTTAAAATGATGAAATTGAAATAAGTCTTTACAATTCCAAGGATAACTTTGTAATTTCAAAAAATATAAGGACAGATTGAGAATTATAAATTATAGTTTAGTAATTATGTAATTAACAAAAAAAGAACTTTAGGCCCCATATTCCAAACAGTAAAGGATATATATTGTAGTATAGTAATTATTTAAAATTTGGTCAAGAATTATAAATTTAGAGAAAAAAAAGCTTGCCTGAGAAAAATAGAATTTATCAAGAAATAGCATAGATATTAATTATCGCTTTTGGTAACAATTTGAAGTTCTGAGTATTATTTTAACATTGTTTTCTCTTATATAACTATCTTTAGTTTTAACTCTTAGATGCTTTTACTTATTTTTAGTTTTAGCTCTTGGATGCCCATTAATTAATTAGTTTTGGTGTGATTGGCAACAGGGCTTACTTCAGATGCTCCCGCAAATACGACCAAGGTTGCCGAGCAACCAAACAAGTCCAACAAATCCAAGACAACCCAAAGCTGTACCAAACCACCTACATAGGCCATCACACGTGCACAAACATTTTAAAAGCACCCCAAATGATCATCTCTGATTGCCATGAATATGCTTGGAATTCTGCTGGTACTTACAAGGTAACTGACCATATTGGTTCTGATCACAGCCCAAGAAGCACCACTACTAGTAGTACTATTATCCCAAAATATCACAAATCAAAATCCACTACAGCCAAACTTATAATAGAACAACATCAACACCAAGATCGTGATGATGATGATGATCAAGTGGCCAAGGAAGAAACACCAAGCGGTGATGATCACGACAACGCTTCATTGGACACTGATGATCATGATCACAGTCTGTGGCCTAACGAGTTTAAGGATCTTGAGCTGTCTGATCATCGGGATGTCGTTTCTCATCACATTATGTTCTCGTTTGAAGATCATCGAAGGGGTACTGTTGCTTCTGATTATCATAATTTGGATATGGACGTCTTAGATTTTCGTGACAGTAATTTTCAATTTGATGAAACCGAGTTTCTTATATAAAAAAAAAAAAAAAAAAAAGAGTAATTTTCAATTTGATGAAACCAAGTTTCTTATAAAAAAAAAAAAAAAAAAAGTGTGTGAAGATTGATAGTGCTGCTAGAGTTGTAGTGTACGTACTTTCTGTAATTTTTGACATCTTATGCATCATGTAAACTTTCCAACTTGTGATATAATGAGAGTAATAAAGCATGTTTAATCTGAAACAGTTTTCAATTATTACCTTTTAAGCGTCGGTGCTATTGCGATTTTCTTTTAATTATACCAAAACATATATGTATATGTATCTCCTTAAATTGATCGCGTTAATTACATGAACTTGTAACAATTAATAAGCCATCACTTAATTTTTTTAATTAATTTAAACAAATTACTTTATATTTAATTATCCCAGAGTTATTCTCTAATCGGTGATGGCTGTCAATTTAATTTAGATATAGAAACGCTCTACATCATGTCATGTACATGAAAACGTTCTTTTTTTTTTTTTTTTGAGTTTTAATTAACTTCATTCGTCTTCTTCGTCGCGCTTCTAAAACATTCTGTTAAATTCATCAATTAAAATTTAAGAAACAACGCTGATAATTAAGTTAAACTACAGGAACAAGAGGCCCGGCATATAAATATATAATCTACAATTTACACATTTTTTTTTAGATAAAAACATATCTACATATATATTTGGCGCATGCTTTTGATGAAATAAATGCTCGGTATTTATGATTATTGAAGTTGTATTAATCTGGGGTAACAACTTAGAATATTTTCAGATTTATACCTTATCCTGTCTACATGGCTCTTGCAAGTAGCATTCAATGTCAGCTTGTAACCTCCTCCGAATTTTAAAGTAAAGTTAATTATATTAGGTTTAATTATTAAGTATACCAGTGCTATTTTTGTCATTAATTTTAGTCATTTGAAGATTTCATTGTAGTTGTTAAATTTAAAATTTTGATTTGTAGTTTTAAAATAACAAATGATATTTTTATCTCATATTTTCCCCATAAATCAAAATTATTTCTCTCATATTTCTGTCTCTTCCTCATTTTTTTTTCTTTTCTTTCCTTTCCTTTTTTCTTTCACGTTCTCAGCTCTCTCTCTTTCTCTCTTCCCCGTCTCTCTCATCTCTCTTTCTGTGCAAATCTCTCTCTCCCTCTTCTTGGCAAAAATTTTCAATCCTGAGCTTTATTCTGGCTGAATTGAAGCCAAGAAACAAGATTGAAGCTAAAAATCCTCTTCAAAAATGTTAATTTAAGGTTAGCCCTTTTTCTCTCCAAAATTTTGATTTTCGTTTTGAATCTTTGATGTATTTTGCAATCCGAACTTTGGTGAGCTTAGATAATGTTTAATCTAAGCTTATAGGACTTGTTTTATCATGGATTTAAGCTTTATTTGAACAAAAATCAACTTAATCAAGTTTTTGTATTTTTCTTTGATTTTTAAATCAATTGTGAAATTGAGTTTAAATTTGAGAAAATGCTTTAAATTTGTTATATTATGATTTTCTATGCTTTCTATATGATTTTTATGCTTTGGGATTTAAAAAACAGGTTTTAATTCGAATTTTTAAGCTTAGGGAGGTCGAGACTCGAAGTCTCGGGTCCTTAGATTTTACCAGTTTGGCAAGCCAAACTTGATCTTTGGCATGCCAGATTTAAGAAGTTCAGCAGGCTGAATTCATATCTTTGGCAGGTCAAAGTATAGCAGTTCGGTAAGCCGGTCTAGATGTTCAGAATGTCGAACTGTGTAGGTTCGATAGGTCGGTTCAGGGTGTTCGACAGGTCAACTGGGCAATATGAAATTGTGTTTTAACCCCAGTTTTTAATGTTTAATAATACCGAAATGTTTCAAAAGGGATTATAATTTTGTGTTAGGGTTATTTTGAGTAAAAATGCACACAGATAATTAAATTAACATAATGATATTTGTTGAAAATAATCTTTGATTTTAAATGCAATTTTTAAGCTCTTGAATGTTGATCAGAGCTTACGTTGAATTTTATTTAGAGCTTACGATATTAGATTTAAATGAGGTAGGATATTTATATCCCTTTCCTTGGTAGTCCTTTTCAAACTGTCTTGGCCAAATGCTTGTTTTTTAAATGATTGTAGAAATAATTTTTGTCTTGATTTTGAAGAATAGTATTTCGATATTCTTTTAAGATTTTCAAAACATGTACGGTGACCTTTTATTAAATTTCTTACAAGTAAATATTTATTTATTTTTGTCAAGACCTCTAGATTTGTTTGCGAATGATATTTTTATCTATGGTTATTGTTTTTAAACAAATTGTTTTTAATTAATTATCCTACTGAGCCTTCCGCTCACGTGTTCCTGTTTTTAAAAATTCTCCTTTCCAGGTTTAAAGAGAGAGGAAGGTCCTAAGATCGAAACCTAGCTCTTAAGATTGAAATGGTATTTTCTCGAAACTGTGGTATGACACGTTGCATGACTAGTCCCGATGTCATCGTTTATATTAAATGTATATTTTGATATATTCTGTAAATGATGATTTACAATGATTTCCCTATTATTATTATAATCCATATTTTATGACGTTGTTTTCGTCTTTGTAAGTCCCACCACTTGCTTAATTTCAAAGACGATGATTTTCAATGATTTCGTATTATCAATATTATGATTTACTAATTATCTACCCACCCACCTTCGTGATAAGCATTTGCGTGATGGTAAATGAAAATAAAGTCTCGGCTCCACTTTTATGGCATTCATTTGATGGTGACCGCTGATAATATTATTTATTTTCGATGATATTTATTTACTTTCTATATATATATTTATTTACCTTTTTTTTTATTTACCTTGATTTTTATCTTTTTTACCTAAAACTTGCTGACCTCCTCCTCAAGGCGTCACATAGCTAGCAACTTGTACAAAACTTGTACAAAATTTTGTATGTGATGTAAATGTGACACGGTTGAATGTATATAGCCACACAAGCTGTGATTTGTCTTGATCTTTATACAAGGGTTTCATGGGAAGCACATGTTATTTAAGTTGTAGGGACTAAAGTTGGCCACAAATTAATAAATTTCATTACCCTACGCAAAAACAACTGTTGCTTCCGTTTATTACATTGTGATGGGTTTTTGAAACTAAATTTTAACTAGAAACATTATAAAAATTTAAATTTTATAAAAAAAATACTATATTACAGATTAAATTTAGCTCGAAACCCCTTTCTGTTTTAACACTCGACTACCCATATCATTTTTTTTAAAAAAAATCGAACTAGATAAAAAAATAAACAATTAAGAAGAAGCTGAAGATGACTTGCTACTAGCCTCGTGATCAATTAGTGGGGCTGTTTTTTTTATTTATTTATTTTTTGTAGTACAATTGATGCGGCAGTTGCGTCGTCAAAAAGTGAGGTCCCCCACTTAAAAAAAAAAAAAAGGGAGGAGGTTCCCAAGGACAAGCAACATTAAAACGCAATCTGAGACTTAGTGAGGGAGAATTGACAGGACGCCTAACGAGGTAAAATTGAAAAGACGCCTAACGGCTCAAATAGTAACACATAAGAACTGATCTTATGATCAAAATTCAACAACAAAAACTGACACTAAAAGGGTCGGGAATTAAAATCTTTTGCAAATTCATTGTTTCAATTACAATATAGAAGAGCCCAACGTGTAAAGTGAAAAGAAAAAAAAAAAACCCATATTTCAACAGTAAAAGATATAAGAAAATATCAAAAAGGACCTTTATTGGTAGCTTTTTTTTACCGTTGAATTTGATTAAAATTATTTTTTTTAAAATTTTACACCTAAAAGATAATTTCTCACCATAAGTGTTTTTTTAAATACCCACCGTATAAATCTCCCAAGTATATTACATAGATGTAAACGGCACAATATCTAGTCCTTGTGACTGTTCACGAAGTTACACATATATATGGGCAAAGTTTAAACCAGTCCAACCATTTTTAGTCGACATGGTTACGTTGCGGTAGTTCGTGTGACACTTAATTGTATGTTTGCTTACTAAGAATTTTAATTTAGGAAAGAGAATTGAGTTCTCTGTTTTAAATTCTAGTGTTTACTTTTGTATTTGATAATTAAATGAGATGGGTTTCATCTATAAATAACAAATTAAATTCTTTAATATGGAGGAACTTATCTACTAAATTCTTTCCCCTAAAAAATAGGAACAAATAAACTTTTTTTCCAAACATACCCTTAATTTAAGTTAGTTATTTACTACACATAAGACTAATTTTGAAATCACACTTATTTTATTCCAATTTCTTCTCATTGTTTAGCAAAGTAAATAAAAGGATGATGAATTATGTTACTTATGTTACTTTACCCTTTGACTTTTAAAGCGTACCACTTAATTCCTTCAAACTTTATTTTGTCAGCAAGTTTTTCCATTCTATCCAACTCCATTAGTTTTTGGACGATTTTTTATGAAATATTTTTATATTTTTCTCTCAAATTATGTCACTTATGTTTATTTTGTCTGCTCTTAACTTTTAGAATATGTCACTATGTCCCTCCAATTTTTTAATTAAAAAATAACCTCCTTTTGTTTAATTTTGTTCGGCTACAAGTCATTATTTTTCCCATCTAACTTTGGGAGGAAAAAACCCAAACATAAAAAAGAGTTTAAGGGAAAAAAATAGATTAAGAAAAAAATGGTTTAAGGAAAAAGCTTTTTTTTTTTTTTTTTTTTTACAATAGGCCATTACAACCACATAAAAGAGCTTAAAGAAAAATTAAAAAAACCCACAAAAATCATTAAATAAATAGAGCTCTTGAATTTTTTTTAAGAACACATTATTTTAATTAAGAACTCTTGAATTTTCTTTGTAGTTGTATTTGAATAGCATTTTGTAAAAAATGCTCATATGCAAGCTATGGGTAAATAGATTGCTTTGACATAGACGTTTTATAAAATTAGAAGAAAAATAAATCAATTTATTAGTTGGACAAAATTAGATAGAAGAAGATTATTTACTAACAAAAAAATTTAACAAGACATCGTAATATATTTTGAAGGTTGGGGGTTAAAATAACATAAGTGATGTAGTTTGAGAGAGAAATATAAAAATATTCTGTAAAAAAGGTCTAAAAACTAACAAACCATGAAAAAGATGTACTTATTAACGGAACAAAGTCTTAAGGGATTAAATAGTACGTTTTAAATGTTAAGGGACAAATGTGAAAATAATTGCAAATAAAATAATAAGAATTCAATTCCCTAATAAATTAATAAACACTTTAATACTATTCGGCAACTTAATTTCATGGAACTTGATGCATTTTCTCTTGAAATTTATTTCTTACTCTTTAAATTCCCGACTTGCAAACACTTAACGTGATATGCAATGTTACGAATTTGGATTACATTTACTCTGTGTTGCCCTAAAAAATTTTAATGTTGCAACCGGACTTATCCGATGCCAGATTGAAGAAATTTTCTATGCATGTACGTACATGCGTACGTATTTGTTTCTCTAATTAATAAGAAAATAACAGCGATAAATCAATAACATGACTGTATAAATTTCCAGCATTAAATATAGCGTCAACTTGCGTGTCACTTTCATAAACAGTATAGTTCTACACAAACGGAAAAAAAAAATTATACAAATCCATTGAGTTACAAATATATCCCTAAAAACGTTAATACCTATAATATTACTTGTAGCCAAATACAAGTTATTGGAACCAAATTAAAACCACATTAAACATGTACTATTGCAAACTAGACGGCGCAGTCCAATTTTGACCCCCACGCATTACAAACGTCTGCACAAAACGAACTCTAATTACCCCTTTACATATCCTCTTTTTTTTTTTTTTTTTGAGCTTTTATTGTTGTCTTTTGTGGTTAATATTAAAAGAAAAAGGGAAAAATTAAAAATCACAGCTTAATTATTCCAATATGAGATGATGATCAGTCAATTTAAGTACAATCATGACTAGCACAACTAATCTTAATCAGACGTTTTTCTTGTTCCCTTAATGTCGTTTTTTTGATCTTCCAATGAAGGGAACAAAAAATCCATGCTATTGCTAGTGCTGCTGCTGCCAGAATTAAACATTGCATCTGCCATATCCACCACGGGAAGGTCATGGACCGCTTGATGATCTTTATTGTACCGTGCCGTAGCACCGGATGGGCCAGCACCATGGCCAAGTGCCGGGGTAAATTCCATAGAAAGCCATCTTCCTAGAGGAACCGAAGAGATGCTACTAGAGACATTCGACATTAGGGGTTCGGAAGTAGTAGTAGTAATAGTACTAACAGCCATAGTTTGTGTCATGTCTTGTGACATAATTACCGCCTGTGACGGTAACATGGACGGTGCCGTGGCCGACATGTGACATGTGTGGTGGCCCCGGTACATGACTTCAAATGTATACGGGTCGTGGTCTAGCCGTTGGACTTGCTTCTTGGCGGGGCAATTGTAGAGCTTCTGGTGGGTGCACCTATAGTAGCCCCTGGAAAATTATACCCAAGATGAGGAAAATTTAGGGCGTAATTGGTGTTGTTAGAGAAGATAAACAAGTTTACTTTTTCGAAGTTTCTCTCAAGTCAATGCCATATGGCTTTGGAGAAAAGATCAGAATGTGCACGAATTTCTACAGGAAATTAGAAAATTTCTTCTAATTTTAGCTTTATATTGTGGCTATTTATTTTTCATTAATTACTTTATTTTTTTTTTCCTTTTTTTGACATTTCCAGTCAAACATGTTGCCGTTAAGTTTGGTGATTTGGACTTGGTCAAATGATGGTCGTCTGCCTCGTTTGGTCCTGGTCTTAGACATAAAAGTTAAAAGCTATAGTACGAAAAAAAAAAAATGACGAATTGAGCAGATTATTTATTGATATTATTTTCAATTTCTTGGACAAATATATGTGCACCAATTTCAAGCTAAAATGAAAGCTTAAAGTAGAATGAGCGAAATTGTGGCCCTTTTTTAAAAAATAAATAGCAAATTTCTTGGACAATAAATGTGCACTAGTTAACAATCTGCATTGACTTGTTCATAGTAGGGTTTTTAATGTGTCAAAGTAACCTTATATCTCTTCTATTTTGACGGTTATTGAGTTTTTTTTTTCCGTCAGTTGAGAAATTTTGAAAAAAATATATTTAAAACCCAACTTCCTATTTATGCATATGGAAGGTTTTGATTTACGTTATTAATAAACTAGTCAAAGTCAATAAATTGCAATATAAATAAAAAATTATCACGTAAACCTAACAATATATAATAATCGTGGCATGTCACTAATGTTTTGATGCTTTATTATTATTATTATTATTATTATTGTAGTCAAAAAATAGAATCGTACCTAGGGTACCTTGAGCCCATGATTTCCTTCTGGCCATATTTGCGCCAAGTGTAACCATCATCTGGTGGGATTTCAGTATTTCCAATCTGAGGCGCAGCCATCTTCACTACGCGAGTCTCAGCATCATCTTTCCTGTTTTCATATAGATGAATCTTATTAGCGATATAATAATAAGATTATTACAATTATATCATAATGTTTTTCGGTAAGAATACTATGACATTATAAATTATAATTATATACACTAAACAAAACATGTTTGAATCCAAGTATTAAAGACTGCCAAAGCTGGTGACTGAAAGTTACGTTTACACTGATTTTTGTGGCATACTTTTTCTAAGAAAGCTTCTCGTTATTGCTTTCTTCTTTCCATACATTTTCCAATACCTCTTTATTATTGGAGTTTGACTTCAACAGTATCATGTTCACAGCCCAGGAACGACGAAAAGTGTCTGTAAATTAAGCTAAAATTTTTAAATGAATCAACTCATATCCTTTTTTATTTATAAATTAAGGTTAAAATTTTAAAAAATGAAGTAGTGTGTTCGAATACAAATTCCTCCAATTCAGCCACAAAACCATAGAAAAATTCATCTCATCCCAAGATTATTGTCTAGCTATTAGTAACTATGTTTGACAATATTAAAAATGTCGTTTAAACCTAGTTCAAACCAAAAGTTTGAATTAAAGTTTGTTTAAAATTTAAATTTTGTGAGTTAAAATATGATAACAAAATTAGTTTAGATTACAATTTTATGATTTGAACTACGTTCCTAAACGGCTTACCAATATCTAAAGAAATTAAACAACAAGCATATATGACTAAAGACCACGACAAACTAAGTACTGATAAACTCCATTGTATAAATTAACAAAAGAAGAATAGTACTTAACCGCTAACATTAATCATGGTTTTTCAGCATATATATATATATATATATTATATGTGTATGTATATATTTTACTTCTACCTTCAAAAGAATACATGACTTGATCAAAGTCCATATATGTATATATAAATGTATATACCTTTTTCGTTGTCTTTGTGATGAAGAGGATGATGAACTAGGAGTATTGCCGGAAACCCTTACATCCATTGCCAATTGTCCAATACCAGAGGGCAGAAATTGAAGATGATGACTACCCATCTTAGTTTCGGACATGTCTTGATTAGTATTCGTATCCATTGCTTGATCAGTTGTGTAACAACTATTATTAGACCTCAGCCATTGTTGTAAACTTGCTTGATTACTGACATTAATCTGCATCTGATCTTGATGATCCCTAGGCAGCCTTTCCCTCGCGCCGCCGAAGGCCTTCAAAATCTCGTCGCAGAAGCTCGAGAGCGCGGTCGGCTCCCTCGCCAAGTTTTCGAGGCCCGACTCTAGCTCTCTGGCCAACTTACATCCATGGAGGATCAAAGACAGTGTGGCGCCATAATCCTCCATGGTTTCAGGTTGTTTTTGCTTGTTTTGGTTTGTTGTATTGGGTTTGAGCATTGTAGTCCAAGGAATTAGATTTTGAAAGGTACCTGAATTTATATTAGCTTTTTTTTTTTTTTTTTCTTTTCTAGGATATGTTATAGAAAGACTAGAAAAAAGAGAACTTTTCAAAGTTTATATAACACTAAAGGCTTTTACACGGTAAAATCACGGAAGAAAGAGGGAAAAATGTGGAAAGAGGACTTAGTCAGGTCCACTTGGGATTTCAACTTTCCTCTCTTTCTTTTTCTTTGTCTAGAAGAAGACTCTCCCCCGTCGAAATAAAAACCCATTACAGTTGGACCCTCATGAGAATTTTCTGAGGTTTGAAGCTATGACCAAAATGTAATAAAACAATATAATTAATGTCTATTCCACGTTCTTTGAATTAAATTTCTTACCCTTTTTTGAGCTCTTTTAATTATGAGATCCATTTTTTATCCGCTATAAATATTTTAATCATCATCGGATTAATTTTTTAATGTTTTGATCTACCAATGTTGATGTTAACAATATTCAGCGCATAACATAAAATTGCTTCCAATCATAGACTAGATCATTGTAAAGTTTAATCTAACAATATTCTAACCAATATGGCAAAAATTCATATGTTACCATAAGTTTTGTCTTTTTCGTGGATGTTTAGCTAAAAAAATGGGGTTTGAACCCTAACCCTACGTCAAGAGTTTGTGAGCTGTAAACATTCTGGTCATCACTTATGTGTGACAAACATGAATTGGACGTAGCCAACCGCAGCATGGTCAAGATTCTGTCAGTCAAATAGAAGTTTTTTGCTGACTCCCATGGGTTTTGGTTTTGCCTCAATCGTCTAGACTTGGGCATGAAATAATTTTGGCTATATTTGTCTGGTGGTTTTAAAAAAAAAAAAGCTACATCATCATTTCTTTGTTCCAAGCAATTCCTAGCCCTCTTTAAAAAAGGACAAAAAAAGGTGTTTTTTTTTTTTTTTTTGGTTTTTGGTTTTTGGTTGTTAGCACTTGATTAAATTAATTGATCAAAGGAGACCAAGTACTATTACACTTGTACAACGTTATTTCCAATTTTCCAAGATTCAGAATGAGGTTTCTCACTTTCAACAATCTAACCATTAGCAACCAAAAAAAAAAAAATCAAGAAGTCCACAAGAGGAACAGATTAAACAATACTGCTTGAAAGTCCCCGGCCTTTTTATGCACTACTATGCATTTACAAGTTTTTATTACATAATTAAATTAGAGTTATTTTTCGGTAAGAACTTTCACCATTAGTGCACGCTTTTAAACTGTTGAATCTTAGTCAAAACCATTTTTTTCCTACAGGTTTAATAGTTAAAAGATAGAACCTGCTGATAAGTTGCTTTTTAAATTTCCATCGAGTTTAAATTATGGTTATCCATATTATAACGAGATTATGTTGATGACAAGACAAACTTCCTCTTTGGCCTGTGCCGTATAACAACTGACAACTAACAAGGAAGGAGTGAATCATAATTTCCCGAAAAGTTGTGGCATCGGCATGTTGAAAACCATCTTTTTAATTTTTTTAAGCAAATAAATAAGGAATTGTTACTGTAGAGAATACTATTTTGTGTTATGCAAGAGTGTTTTAACCATCGTATAAATTTTTTGAAGGTTTGATATGCAGCTGTAAGCAATTTTTGTATCGCAAGTTGTAAATTTTTAATATAAATAATCACATATCAAACCGTTAAAAATTAATCCAACGATTAAAATAACATTCTTTATTAGTTTTGTCTTTTCTATCGTAAGGATTCCTGATATATAATTACACGACTTGTGTTTTATCGTTTTCTTGTCCTAATATTAGGATAACTGTTTTAGTTTTTATTATGATTATCGGCATACAATTTAAAGTTTTGAATTAAAATCACAAAATTTACTTAAAGGATATAAAAGTGAAATTGAAAGTTCTCTTCAGCAAAAAGAAATAAAAAAAAAAAGGTGAAGTTGCAATACTTCATTCCGATTATGTGAATACGATTTGTGATTATTCCAATTTTGTATCCTGTAACCGAAATTATGACTTGAACCTGATTAGTGCCCATTTGGTTACGTGTAAATAAAAAGACAAAGAAAACTAAGAAATGCAACCTCGTAACTCATCCTTTAGTTTTGGATCACTACCGTAAAAATTTTCGCTTCTTAAGTTATTATGTAAAGAGAAAAGTGACGGCAATTAAAAGTATTTTGAAGAAAAAAAAAAAGAAAAATCACACTAAATAGTGCAGTTTTAATTTTTAATGTAAGTAAATAGTATATTTTTAAAAATATTTAAATACATAGCATCTTTAAAATTACATACTTTTTCTTAAACACTTAAATTTTTAAATTTATCTCTTCTGTTTTCGTTTTTTTTTCTATTGTCTTTCTTTTTGTTTTAGTTTTTCGTTATCTCAATGTTATTTCGTGTCTTTTTACGTCATTTTATATCAAAATAAATTTGGTTTTAATCTAAATGGGCTATTTTTGTCTATCTATTTTTAATCCTATAAATGGTGGTCTAATTTATTCTTTCTTCAAAAAAAAAAAAAAAAAAAGATTGACGAGGCATGTGACCCTTTTTTATTTGTAAAGTTAAAATATGTCACTAGTTTATAAATATTCTTTATATGTCCCAATACATATGTATAAAGACATTAATGACCTAAATAATGATATTATTAGTTTCAATTTATTTTTAAAAATAATTAGAATATACGTATCTAAGATTTTAAACGGATTATGATATCATTATATTTAAAAAAATCCTTGAAATTGGGTTGTTTCTTGTTTAAATTCAAATTAGTATCCAAAAAAATGATTTTGAAATTCCCTCAACTAAAAGATAGAAATTTTTTTATAGAATCACAATTTTACTAAAAAATTGAAGTCAGGATATTGTAATTAACTTAATGTTATAGTATTTATTAAGTCTTTTTCTGTGTCTTACAGGTTATATAATTAATATGTCATTAAGTTAATGATATGTAATGACATTTATTTTTTTAAGATTTTGAGTAGTAATGACATTTTCTTTTTTTTGTGATAGACAATTAAATTAATGAAATAGTATTTATTAAGTCTTTTTGTGTGTCTTATAAGTTGTATAATTGATATATCATTAAGTTAATGATACACAATGATAATGATGTTTAATAACATTCATTTTGTAAGACTTCAAGTGATAATGATACTTCCTATTTAGGGTGTGCTAATGTTATAGATTGCTATTCGAAATAATATTACATTAAGTTAATGATATTCATCTTTTATTATTTCTTGTATTATTATTTTTTTTTTGAAATTCTATTGTGAGTAATTTAATAATATGGGTGATTTTTTATTGTTGTTTTAGTTACATTGTAATTAATTAAGTATATATGTATTTCTCTAATATCATTTTTTTTTAAACTCAACTATGAGAAAAATAAGGAGATTTGTTAAAAAAATAAACATAAATATATGAGAAAGTCTACTTAGAAGGTATTTTTAGATTTTCAATATATGTAATTTAAAAAAGGGATATAAAAGTGATATTTGTAAAATGAAAACAATTTTTAATTCACTTCTTAAAAAAATGTCACATTGTGTAATTTTTACCAAAAAAAGAAAAAAAAAGTAAAAATTACATAATCTGTCTATTTTTTAAGGCGTGAATTAATATCTGTCTTCATTATGCAAAATCACTTATATGTCCCTTTTTTAAAATTTCTTATATTTAAAACCCTAAAATACCCTCTAACTAAATATTATCTTGTATTTAAATTTTTATAACAAATTTTCTTATTTTTTGAATAGTTAAATTAGGAAAAATATACACGTATATTTCTTATTTTAATATATTACATTGATGTATTATTATTATTTTTGAAGTCTTAAAAAAATGAAATAAATGTCACTGAGTATCATTATCATTACATATCATTAACTTAATGATATGACAATTATATAACCTATAAGATATACAAAAATACTTAATAAACACTATATCATTAATTTAATTACATATTACAAAAAAAAAAATCATTCACTTGAAGTCTTAAGAAATGAATGTAATTACGTATCATCATCATTACGTATCATTAACTTAACGATATTCAATTATATAATCAGAAAGACACATTAAAAGACTTAATAATACTGTGTTATTAATTTAATTACAACACCCTAATTTTAATTTGTCGGTAAATCCAACTTGTCGATTAAAAAAATTTCATCTTTTTAGGAAATTTTAAAATTATTATTTTAGATACCAATTTAAATTTAAGCAACAAACACCCTAATATTTGAGATTTTTTTAAATATAATAATATTATAATTTATTTGAAATCTTAAATACGTATGTTATAGTTATTCTAAAAAATAAATTAAAATTAATAATATCATTATTATGGTCATTAATATCTTTATACATATGTATTGAGACATATAAAGAATATTTATGAACTATATATATATTTTAATTCTACAAATAAAAAAAAAGGTCAAATATCTCGTTAACCCAAAAGTAAAAATTACAAAAAAAAAAAAAAAGAAAAAGAAAAAGCATGAATCTTTGTACACCGTCGCTTGTTGGGCTTTCCTCTACCTCTAACTCTCCACAAACAACAAGGCCAACCCAGTTTCCTAATGGGCTTAAGTAACTGATCCGGTACAACTTGGGATAATCCATAGGGAATTCACGTAAGGCTTTTTTGTACGGATGCCCTGAACTTGTCGCGTTTTGCAAGTAGGTCCTTAAACTAAAAATTGTAACAATTGACCCCTTAAATTTGTAAATGTGTTGTATTGTTAGTCCTTTTACTCACATGTGCTAAAATTTAGACGGATTTTAACTCGTGATTTTTCACGTGCTCATTTTCAAGGGCAAGGATGGTCATTTCATAAGAAAACAAAATAAGTTTAAAAAACAATAAAAAATCTTTAAAGTTGCAGACCCCAAATTACAGAACCGGGTTCATCTTTAACCAAAATAAGGAAAAAAAAAAAAAGTTTAAACGGTGTCATACTCACATGAAACATATTACACACAAAACAAGCTTCCAATTAACAATCTCATTTACCAAAATCAAAACCCGATTGTTGAAGAGAAAAAAAAAAAGAAAATCAAAACCAGAAACCTCTTCTAAAGTTTTAAGCTTGCTGATGCTCACCAACTATCATGAACCTAGAAGTAGACCCTTGACTAGGGTTAAGTTTGATAAAAATCCCAATCCACTTTTCTTTACTCTATTCGTTTGGAATGTCCGAGGATAAGGGAGGGGGAATCCCCGAACCCCCTCCCCATCCCTTGATAGATTGATTTGACAAGATTAAATCTGTAACTTTAAATATCTTCAATTTTCTATTAGTGAGCATAGAGTGGAATTTCTTTATTGGATGGAAGTGTAACTCCCCGCCCTACGGGCCTACGTATATGTGTACGCATTGCAGGAGGGTTTCCTCTCCCTTTGTCTCACCTCCCATAAGGTATAGATTGGGCTTTTCAAAATTCGATCAAAACGATCGAGAATCTCATCATTTGTTAGGTGGGCCAACCGATTGACCGAGTTGGGCGGGGAGTTCATGTCACAGAACCTTTGTTCTAGCCAAGAATTCCAACAACGAGATCCCCTTGATCCTTGCCGGTTGTGCTCGAGGGTCCCCATAATATGCTCTCTTGGGGACCTCTTACTTCAGTTGTTCCAAGAGTCTCCGCTAGTTGAACCCCATCCAGTGAACCTTCAAGACGTACCCAGGATGGGAGCCTGCAATACGTACCCAGTTTTTGTTTAATGGCGGTCAACCATCTATTCGGCATCGGAAACCATTTAAGGTATAAATAATTAATGAAACTATTTTTAATGATAAAAAATAAGAAACATTCAAGATAGTCGATAAATAACTCAACGTTTTAGATATCTGACAAAAAAGACGCAATGAAAGAAACTCTAAATGTTCAAGTTCAACAATTTTCTCCATGAAATCGTTTGCCCAAGAACCTTGAAAATCTTTCTCTGTCTTGCTTTCCTAAAGCACTTTACGTTCTTTCCTCAAATCTTCCTTAATCTCACTAATTCTTGAGGAGGTGGAGCCTTTACCGCCAACCCAAGAGCCAAAATAACCCAGAATAAAAGTCTCTTAAAAAAAATATATCCTATACAATCCCCTGACAAACCCCATTTTCACCTCTCCGATCACTTTTCCAATCAAATGAGAGAGAGAACCAGGGGGTGGGGGCCTGGTGACGACGATGGCGATTGCAGCCGCGAGATCAGCAGAGGTGGGGAGCATGGTGACGACAACCGTGAGATCCAGCAGGGTGGGGGCCTTGGAGGCGTCACAGCGGCTATGGGACATCTTACGGCAGCGTGGCAATGACGACGAACGGCGGGGTTGTTTGGATCTGCTAAATTGGAGAGAGAAACGAGGGATAGCAAAGGAAGAGGTTAGAGATGTTAAAAACACCCAAAAACCGAATATGTTCTTTGAAATAATTGTTGTGGCAGGAATCAATTTTCGGTTTGAAATAATTGTTCTTTCATTTTATATGAAAATCTAGTGCTTTGGTTGTATTTCACTTGAAATTCTGTTAGGGAAAAAAGAGGAATGACTTTTTTTCCTTAATTTTTGGCACAAGACGTTTCCTTGGTGAATTGAATGCAATGTAGCGAGTGTAGAATTTACTGAATATTAAGTTTTTGGCTGAGAAATTGGAATCCGCAAAATCCATTTGATAACGCCCACGATATGTTCGATTAATTGCTTGAACCACTTAATCTTGCTTTGTTTTTGGTTATGCCGTACCTACTTGCCCTTTTACATTTTGGGCAGCCCAAATTGCTGCTTTATTTTCTCCTATTTGCAGCTAGCAAGTCTTTTTTTAAACGTTGCATTTAGCATTGTATTTGCTCAATTAATTTGGGTTTATTAACAAGCTTTTTTTTTTATATAGTTCAAAATAGAAACGTATAAATTATTAGACACAAAGTTTATTTGCTTTTTTGCATAAGCGTTTTAACTCTTGGTTAATGGTTATTGTCAGCAAGCCTCTTTTTTTTTTTTTTTTTTTCCTTTGATTTTCTCTTAAAATTAATATCTATATGATTACTCTCAGTATCCTGATTGGTTACTCCAGTTAAAAACTGACCGCCACAAAAATTGACCGTTGTCAATCGAAAATTGACCAACCATTTATTACTTGGTCAGTTTTCGGTCCCATATTTTCCAAAACCGATCAACCAAAAACTAATAGAAACCGACCGATAAGCAACTCTAGAAGGGGTTAGGGCTCTTTGTTTTATTTCATAAATTTTTAATCCTTTTGATTAGTTTCCAATTTGAAAGTAAAATTCCCATCTTTGCCCTTAAAAAATGAGCACGTGCAAATCACGTGTTATTTGCACGTGTTAAAATCTGTCCAAAATTTAACATATGTGAGCAAAAGGACTAACAATGCAACACATTTACAAATTCAAGGGTCAATAACCAAAATTTTTAGTTTAGTTTAGGGAGCGAATTGCTAAATGCAACAAGTTGGGGGGCATTTGTACAAAAAAAGCTTCTACATAAAGGCCGTTTGTTTAGACACAATTTTTATTTATACTACAAAATATGAAAAATTCTTATGCCATAAACTTGAAATGCCACAAAATGGATCAAGGGATTATTAATTCCACATTTCTCACTTAGACATTTCAACATATCCTAGCATGACATTCTAAAAACCTCCTATATTCCTGCTAGGAAATTTCAACATGCCACATGTCCTGGCAGGACATTTCCACATGTCCCGCTGGGACATTTCTGAAACTAGTACCAAACAATCAAGAAAAAAGCTACAAAATTTTAACAACTCTGAAGATTCAAATTAAGTTCACGATGTCTCGAAAAAAAAGAAAACAATCACATTGCCAATCCTATTTTAGTTAGAAACACTAACTTCACAAAAAAGAAAAAAGAAAGAAAGAAAGAAAAAAGAAAAAACAGAAACATAGCCATTAAAGAGTTGTTGGTACCTTGAGGAGCTTCCATGTGATCGACACGTGGTTGGCCCAACAGATAGGGGCGGAGCGAGATGGGGCCGGCTGATATGCCCCTTAGATTTTTTATTTTTTTAAATATATATACACCCATATAATACTTATTTGAACTTTTACATGTATATATGTATATATGCCCTTAATGAAGAGTGAAGGCAATCTAATTGGTTATAAGTTCTTCCACTCCAATCACAGGTTGAAAGTTCGAGTCACATTGAGTCCCACTTAAAAGTGGTAACATTCTTCCCTCCACTTGTATCAAAAAAAAGATATGCCCCTAACTTAAGTTAGTAAATATATATACTTTCAATATCTATCTAATAATCTTAAAAAAAAAAATCTCCTTTTGTGTCTCTCTTTAATCTCAATAATTTTTTTTGTTTATCAAATTTTTCATTGACACGCCATTTTAGTATTGTATTAAAGATACTTTTAAACGTGATATTTGTTTTTCATTTTCGATTAAAAAACCAAAAATAATCTCTTTTTGTGTCTCTCTTTAGGCAAGAATATTTTTTCGTTCTTTTTTTTAAGAAAAAAAAGATGTGTTAAATGTGGACAACTTTGGATATTCTCTTAATCGCACGGATGCCAATCTCTCTGTCTCTTTCTTACCCATTTTATCACGTGTTATCTAACGTGTTCCGCGC
The DNA here is from genome assembly GCA_946598075.1 of Artocarpus hirsutus. Lineage (NCBI taxonomy): Eukaryota > Viridiplantae > Streptophyta > Magnoliopsida > Rosales > Moraceae > Artocarpus > Artocarpus hirsutus. The sequence continues at coordinate 42,709 of CAMOHE010045752.1, read as the reverse complement.
GCATTACTCGTTTTTTATTACATAATACCCCAATGACGACGATTCATGAATCAACTATTACTTATCAATTCCCCTCCGTTTACGAATAAAACAAACTATTTCTTATAAATTCCTAAAAACCAATAAAAAAAAGAAATTAGGTTAAAATCTACTTTTCAAAAGAAAATTTTCAATGAACAATAAACGGGAGGAGCTCTCACATGTAACGGTTGAGGACTGCTGCTAGCCAACAATACTTTGCTATTGACAGTCACGTGATATTAAAGCTAAAAGAAAGAAAGGAAAAAAAAAAAAAAAACACTTTCTCATTAAACCCACGGACATTAAAAGGAGTTGTGCCACTCAAATGGATTAATTAATTTAAACAAAACATGACATAAACATAAACAAAAAAGGGCATAAATTTAAAGACATAAAAGTTGTGATATACCATCTTCTCTTCTTATATTGAGTAAATTAGTGCATTCTGTACCATTCATTTTTAATATAATGCATCTTGGACTTTTGTTTTGACAAAATACACCATGAATTTTGAAATCATTAGTAATTGAGATTCAATAATTATTTTTAATTCTCGTTAAGTATTTTTTTTTCATGCGTTGAGTCTCAATTTTTTATTCAAATGACAAGTTCTACACTTAAAAAAAAACCTACGAATGAATATCATGACCAAAATCATTTATCTTTTAATGCTTGTTAGTTATTAGACTTTAGTTGTTGAGGATTCAAAATTTAGAGTATATTTTGTCAATATTAAAAGTTTAAGGTAAATTTGTAATAAACAACTAATTTAAGTGTAACAATACAATTTACTTTCTTATATTTATGTTTTTAGGCTTACAATTTCTTTTAGAAGAAATGTGATCAATGGTTTATTTTTTTAAAAAACAAAGTGATCAATGGTTGATCACCTCATACAAAAAATGATGATGATCATTTGTTGTAAATAGATAGTTTCATTTTTAAAATGTTTGTAAGAAAAGTTGAAACCACAATGGTTTTAATAGCATAGTACAACACGTGAATGTTGTTACTTTTTATCATTTGTTAAGGGTCTCTCAAAGAATGACTGGTTGAAAATTGGAAGTGGGTTTCTCTTCCTAACACATTTTACAGCATACAACAAAAGATTATCACCATTTGTTGTCACTTTTCATCATTGGTCAAGGGTCTCTCAAAGAATGACTGGTTGAAAAAGCTCAAATCTCACCTACCACCAACCCCTCAAGCTTACCTATACGGCTAGCAGGGTGTTTGGCAGTTGGTTATCTCACCAACAATGAAAATATAAAACGAAAATTTTTTATATGTTACTACAGTCAAAAAATTATTATAATATAAAATTTTTATATACTATAATACTTTTTAACTATAATTGATTTTAACTATAGATTTTAACAGTATTTTTTAAATATGTGTCTTATGTTTTATTTATTATCCATCAACCTCCCGCCGTCAAAATAAACGGCCGTCAAACTCCCTCACCTACCCCCTTGCACATTGCTCATAGTGCTCATGCACCTAACTCCTCATCCATCAAATCACCACCCAACCCCCTTTCCTCTTTGTTCCAAAATCTAATTGTCTCGTGTTTGCATCGAAAAAACTTTATTGTCTCGTTTCAATAATTAAAGTCTTTATTTCCTCGTAATTATTTTATTTTATTGGTTTGGTATCGGTATTTTTTTGACCCCCTATGTATACAATTATGCAATTCCATTATTAAGTTCTAAATAAATCGGATTACAAAGCAAAACTAAGCATTTTGGTGTTTAAATTTGACGACATTGGCACGTTTATTTGAGACATCCGTGACAATAAAAATGCGAAATTATTATTTGCTACTAATTGAGATGCCGCAAAATTCTATTCGAATAAGTTGATTGTCATTCATCTATGCATGGATTTTCGAGAAAAGGGAAGAGCCGTGAAAAATCTCAACTTAATAATAAGCAAAGAAATTGATAATCATAAGATCTCACCATAATTGTTGAGAAATGTTATTTGGTTCCATAAGTTTATTGAGTCTATCTTATGTGAAGTTATCTCATTAAGAAATGCGTCATTCTTAACTCACATTTTAGGGTCATTTTCTTAAAATAATGTTATTCTTTTATAACTTAAATTTTTTTTTAAAAAAAGTAAGAACAAATGTATGACCACTTAAAAAAAACATTAATCAATGAGGAGGAGTGGAAAAGCCAAATTACTAATTTAGAGCTCATTTGTTTCAAGAACTTTTTAGATTCTTTGGACTCATATTTGGATTCAAATATTAAGAATTTTTTAGATACGTGTTTGTTTCCCCCAAAATTTGAATCCTTTGAGTATCAAGAGTACGAGTTTTTAGGCTCTGACTCCTCCTAAACTTTTGATACTCGGATATCTCTGCTACAGTAAAAACTAAAATTCTCTTTCCTATATTTGAGAAAAAAAATCATAACTTCTTCATTTGTTATCCAACTAAGATTATTTTTTTTCATTGTGTTCTTAGTGAAGAAATAAATAAATTAAGATTCATATTGTACATTTTTTAAGATAATTAATATTAAGATTTTATTAGATTTGTTGATAAATCAAAAACTACTTTCACTATCTCTCCAAACACAAATTTTAATTTTATTCCATATTCAGATTAAAACTTAGATACACATCCTAACGTCAATTCACATAACAATTCAAATCACTAACTCTAATCCTAATTCAAATCTCACTAACTCAAATCAAATCACTAATTCGAATCCATTTACCAAACAGACAATTAGACTCTGATTCTCGTCTACAGTCTAAATATCAAAAGTACAATCGAAAAAAAAGTAAATTGCTTTAGTAATTCTTAATCTTTCACAAAAGTGAACATTTAGCCCCAGCCTTTTATTTTGATTTACCAGTCCTTAATATTTGATTTCAATTGCTGAGGAATTAATTTAACGATCAAACAGTTAATTTTAGACAAAAAAATGACAAACTGATTTTAAAGTGATCAAAAAGGTGATAAACCGGTCGCCAAAATAATAAAAAAGATGGCAAACTATTCCTTAAAATTAACGCTTCAACTATTAAATTAGTCTGTCAACAACTAAAATAAAAAATTAGAGACTAATAAATCAAAATAAAAAATTAAAGATGGATAAATCAAAATAAAAAAAAGATTAAAATCACACTTTTGTAAAAATTAAGAACAAACCTAACAATGTACCTTAAAAAAAAATCAACGTTCCAAATTGTTGACGCAAGCATTAATTTATTTTCAACATTTAAAAAAAAAACAGTTGGACTTTCTAACTTTCCCTCCTATGAATTGCTTCTTAAACCTCCCCCCACTCAAACACCTCAACACACAAACACCAAACCTCACCAACACCAACACCAACACCAACACCAACACCATGGACCTCCTCTTCCTAGAGAAGCTCCTCCTCTCCCTCCTCCTCTCCTTCCTCCTCTCCATCCTCGTCTCTCGCCTCCGCGGCAAGCGCTTCAAGCTCCCCCCGGGCCCGCTCCCCGTCCCTCTCTTCGGCAATTGGCTCCAGGTTGGCGATGACCTCAACCACCGCAACCTCTCCGACCTCGCCCGCAAATTCGGCGACATCTTTCTCCTCCGCATGGGCCAGCGGAACCTCGTCGTCGTCTCGTCCCCAAACCTCGCCAAGCAGGTCCTCCACACGCAGGGCGTCGAGTTCGGCTCCCGCACCAGGAACGTCGTCTTCGACATCTTCACTGACAAAGGACAGGACATGGTGTTCACCGTCTACGGCGAGCATTGGCGCAAGATGCGGCGGATCATGACCGTTCCCTTCTTCACAAACAAGGTTGTCCAGCAGTACCGGCTTGGGTGGGAGGACGAGGCCGCGAGGGTCGTTGAGGATGTTAGGAACAATCCGGAAGCTTCCTCGAGCGGAATTGTACTCAGGAAGAGGCTGCAGCTCATGATGTACAACAACATGTACCAGATCATGTTTGACAAGCGGTTCGAGAGCGAGAAGGATCCGCTTTTTGTCGAGTTGAGGGCGCTCAACGGCGAGAGGAGCCGTCTCGCGCAGAGCTTCGAGTACAATTATGGCGATTTCATTCCGATTCTGAGGCCGTTCTTAAGGGGCTACTTGAAGATTTGCAAGGAGGTTAAGGAGAAGAGGCTGCAGCTCTTCAAGGATTATTTTCTTGATGAGAGGAAGTAAGAATTAATTTTAATTTTAATTAGTTTAATTTAATTTGGTTAAACTTGCTGTGGTTTAATTTTATTTATTTATTTTCAGGAAGCTGGCGAGCACGACAAGGACTGATAACAATGCGTTAAAATGTGCTATTGATCACATACTTGATGCTCAACAGAAGGGAGAGATTAACGAGGACAATGTTCTTTACATAGTCGAGAACATCAACGTTGCTGGTATGAATTTGATTTTTTTTTTTTTATATGGATATTGTTAAGAGAATTGGTATTTAAGACGTGATAACTGTATAATTCATGAATGTACAAAACGGAAAATTGTTTGGAAGTTCAAGGGATTTAATTTAATTTCTATTGAGGAAAATAAAAGACGCCAAACTTTACTTTGCACCCCTAATGACGGGCTTAGTCCGTAATTTGAACCAAAAGACGTGGTTTAATTTTGTTTAATTTTGTCTTACGGGGTTAGTCCTTAATTTGAACCAAATGACGTGGTTTAATTTTGTTTAATTTTGTCTTATCATGTTAATCTTAATACTCAGTCAGTTATGTCCATAAAAAAGTCAATTGCAGCCAACTAGGCTAATTTATGGGCAAGCTGATCTTTATAAATTTAAGTTTGGTGAAAAGAAGAAAGAAAAATTGGGTCATAGCACAAGCCACGCATCTTAATGTTGGCCTTGAATTTTCAATAGGATGGTCATAAAATATCTGCCTTATTTGAAATTTTGCTTCACAACAACAAATTGCCAAATGGGTTCTTGTACTTAAAATGTCTGCTCTTATTTGAAATTTTGCTTCACAAGAACAAACGTCAATTGGGTTATTGTCCTTATCTCCAAACCATTTTGCAAAGCAGAGTACTATGACAAACAAACAAATGTTTGATGTGAAACAGAACAAAAAATTTAATTACAAGTCAATTAACTTGTTTTCTCGTTGCAGCAATTGAGACAACACTATGGTCAATCGAGTGGGGAATTGCTGAGCTAGTGAACCATCCGGAGATCCAACAAAAGCTCCGACATGAGCTTGACATGGTGCTCGGACCAGGCGGGCAGATCACCGAGCCAGACACGCACAAGCTGCCCTACCTGCAGGCAGTTATCAAGGAGACTCTGCGGCTGCGGATGGCCATCCCCCTGCTGGTGCCCCACATGAACCTACAAGATGCCAAGCTCGGTGGGTATGACATCCCTGCTGAGAGCAAGATCCTTGTCAACGCCTGGTGGCTTGCCAACAACCCGGCGCAGTGGAAGAACCCGGAGGAGTTCAGGCCGGAGAGGTTCTTGGAAGAGGAGGCTACGGTTGAGGCCAATGGGAACGACTTTAGGTACCTTCCCTTCGGTGTTGGGAGGAGGAGTTGTCCTGGGATAATATTGGCTTTGCCCATTTTGGGGATCACTCTGGGGCGTTTGGTTCAGAACTTTGAGCTCTTGCCTCCTCCTGGACAGGACAAGCTCGATACCTCGGAGAAAGGTGGGCAGTTCAGCTTGCACATTTTGAAGCACTCCACTATTGTTGCCAAGCCAAGGGTGTTTTAATCAGATTCTTGTCATAAGTTTGGTTACTGGAATTGGTGATCTCTCAAAATTCAAATTTGGTATTGGATTTTGAATTATGTAATGCGCAAAGAACTGCAAATTCCATAGTTTTTATTAGTTTCAAACTCTTAATAACACCAGTGAAGTATCTTCATCAGTAGAGAAAATTTGCAGAGGAAAAGAAAGATCAGTTGAAACTTGAGAGTTCCCCTGCATGATTTTATTAGTGAAACCTTCTTAATTTGTTTTTATGAAGGTTTCATTGATTGTTACGAAATAGTGTGAAAAAATAATAATAATAATAATAAAGATAAGGCTGCACTATACCTGATGGAGTGTTTGGTTGAAAGTGGAAACATATTAGCCAAAAACCAATTCACGTTTACTTCTCTTCTTTTATCATCATATTTACTTCTTTTCTTAGTGGTTACGTTTAATATATTTTGTCCACTAATGATATCAATAATTGTAAAGTATAATAAAACTTCTACCGTCAATCCTCCAATCGGCCAATCCCAATGAGGGAAAAAAATAGAGTGAGGAGTAAGTGGATTATAACAGATGGGTGGATATGGATTTGTTTTTATCACTTTTTCTTTAGACAACATTTTTTAACAGAAAAAAAAAATGCAAACAAATGAAAGCTAAATAAATTTTTAAATATATATATATATATTCAAAACATAAAAAAAAAATAATTTAGATATGTTGGTGGAAAGAAGGGTTTAAACTCTATAAAAAAATATATAACTTTTTCACAGGTTATAATTTTAACATAAAACAAAAATATACTGCCGTATAAAATCCTTCGACGTCCCTATTTGTTGTTACCATTAAAAATCCTCAGGCCAAGTTAATCAATACCCCCACAAAGAATTGGGAAAAAAAAAATTAAAGTCGCAAATTTTCTTTTCTAGAAATTAGCAACTTCAATAATGAAATATATAAGCACTTTATTCCGACTTCTTGCTGCGAAACATGTCATGTCTACATGAACTAAATATAAAAACAATTTTATTTATTTTATTAATTAATTGAAGGGACAAATCTCATTCTCATAGGTCCCAACGGCCCATTCACATTGCAAGGACAAGGAGATCAAATCTAACGTTGTTTTTTTCACTATTTTACTATGTGAACCCAAAACTCAGAAAGAGACAAAGCAACAAAGGAGGATGAGATGATGGGTCAGAAAGACATCCATCCCTGCGATCTCCTCTTCTCAAATGGGCGGTGTATTATAATCTTGTTTATTAGCTCCGTTTTCCTCACATTCTCGCCAATCCTCCAAGTGGGTGCCTCGATCCACGAGTACCGCAACGAGCCCTTCATTCGTCGCTCCAATTCCTTCTTCTTCCATGGCGGCAGTGAGGGTCTCTACGCCTCCAAACTCCACTCTCAGAATGATAAGCTCGCTTCTGAAGATAATAATAAGCCCCTCAATGGCAAGTCCTTCATCAGGTAAAAAAAAAAAAAACACATAGCTGTAATTTTGTTTGACTTAGTTTTGGACCAAATGCAAATGGGTATATTTGATCTGTATGTTTTTCGGCTCAATGGCAAATGGGTTCTGAGAAAGTTGACTTTTTGAACTGCCCATTACTATATGATTTCAGTTCAGCTGGGTAAATGTATAATTTTGGATTGATTGTTTTATGTTGGTGATTCAGATTATCAAGTATCAACAAGTAGGAAATAGGGTGACTTGTGTATGTATATTCCATGGAAAATTTTTGTAGTTTTCATAGGCTTGTAGTGTAGATAAAAGCAAAGCAGTTAGAAGTAAGAACAATTTTAGAAGGTTTTGTTCCTTCTATGACATCTGTGAATTCAGGTTCGAATTGGTCATTTTTCGAAGAACCAAAAAGTCTGCTGAGCAGAAGAATGAGATGCAGCAGAGGACTGGCTTGGTTGAGGCTATAATTCTTGATGTCAGAGACAGGGGTAAGATTGGGGGTTCTTATTTGAATTCCATTGCAATATGCTGTACCCCAGAACTTGCGAAGGACGGTTCATGCAAGGTTGGTGAGGTTATAATCCACCAAGACTTTGATAAGCCAAATGGGCCACAAAGAATCCAGACTTTCTTTGAAGGGAAAAATGAAGAGGCTACTATGGTGCTCCGCACAATTGAGATCAACAGTACTGGAATGTACTATCTGTATTTCATGTTTTGCGATCCGGAACTCGTGGGCACAGTGATCAGCGGGAGAACAGTTTGGAGGAACCCGGATGGTTACCTGCCGGGAAAAATGGCGCCTTTGATGACGTTTTCTGGATTAATGTCTTTAGCTTACCTTGTTCTAGGCCTTGTTTGGTTCCTCCGCTTTGTGCAGTATTGGAAAGACATAATGCAGTTGCACTATCACATAACTACTGTAATTGCTCTTGGAATGTGTGAGATGGCCCTCTGGTATTTTGAGTATGCAAATTTCAATTCCACGGGAAGCAGACCGATGGGAATCACCATATGGGCGGTGACCCTCACTTCAGTGAAAAAGACCATCTCCCGGATGCTTCTTTTGGTGGTTTCTATGGGCTATGGAGTTGTGAGGCCAACTCTTGGTGGCATAACCTCGAAAATACTCCTCCTTGGAGTGATGTACTTTGTGGCTTCAGAAGCATTTGAACTTGTTGAACATTTGGGGAATATCAATGATTTTTCTGGGAAAGCGAGAATTTTTTTGGTGCTACCTGTGGCCCTGCTGGATGCAGGTTTTATTCTTTGGATCTTCTCGTCATTATCTAAAACTTTGGAGAAGCTTCAGGTACTTCTAGTTTTTTGTGCTCATCCTACAAGAACATAGATGGTTTATACACCTCAGAAGTGCCTTTTGTGTCACTGTGTGTAGATATAGAAGCACTAAATCAGCTCAGGAAAGAAAATCTCATCTGCTGCATGAATTCTTTTATAAGTCTCAGCATTATTAGTAAACTTTGGTAAATGGTAGTTTATTCCACTCTTCATATCTGGGAGCCTTGTTTTATTACATTCAATATTGTTGTATGTGTTCTTATGAAATACTTTTTAGTCAAGCATAGGCTAGCATCTATATAATACGTGCTGACTCCTGAGTTTACTTTTTCTTCAACTATGCAAACCATCGTTTCCTTGTCACTTTTGTGCACAGATTCGAAGAAGCATCGCCAAACTGGAGCTTTACAGGAAGTTCACCAATTTTCTTGCAGTATCAGTGCTGCTTTCTGTAATTTGGATTGGTTATGAGGTTATCCTTTTATTTTCTTCCCAACTGACTTCTTTTGTATTGCAAGCGGTATATGACTAGTGGTTTCTATTCTTAGGCATACCGTGTCTACCTTCTTTTTCTTAATGCTTAAAACATAACTGTTATAAAAATTGCACGGTGCATAAGTCTTTTATGGGAGTTAATAATTCATACTTCTTGAATGGTCTGACATGAAACTGCTTGCATCTGGCGGTTGGAATGTGACTTATGTGTGTTCTTGAATATGAAAATTGTGTTCTTTTGCTTCAAATCATTTTGCTTTGTATTATAATATATGTCATGAAATAGCTGTGGCCGTCTAAATGCTGACTTTGGTTGGTTCAGTTGTACTTCAATGCCACTGACCCACTGAGCGAACTCTGGCAAACTGCCTGGATCATCCCAGCTTTCTGGACATTGCTGGCTTATATAATCTTGGTAGTGATATGTGTTCTCTGGGCTCCATCTCATAACCCAACTGGGTATGGTTTTAAATTCTTGCCTTGTTTTATAATGCTACTTTCTGGCTCTTTTTAGTGTTTTGTTTATGATGTGGCCAATTAAAGAGTTAGGGCATAATGTAATTAAGGAGTTAGGGCATAATGTGGGATCAGAAAGGTTATTTATTGTTTAAGATGGTTAGTTTATCCATTGACATGTCTAGCAATTTCGATGCTAACTGCACATTTTGTCCCAAATGTCAACACACATGTAGCCTGAATTAACAGTGTTCCCTTCTAGACTTACATGTAGCACTCTTGACTAAGATGAGATAGCTTATGCTTTTTATATGTAGAGAATTGGGTGTCTCAAATGGTAGAAGGGCCTAGTACCCTTTGAACTCAGGTTTGTAAGTGTACTTGTTTTCTTATGGAAATGATCACTTTCGTCAACAAGTTCTTATACATTAACTTCCTTCCCCTATAATATTGGCAAATATGTTCTCCTTTTGGGGCCACTATTTAAGAATTTCATGTTTTATAGCCATAAGCCCTCGAGTAAAACCATCCGAACACACAATCTGAGCATCAAACTCACTTGATACATTTCTAAGAGGGTATTTGATGTTTTTGAGGAACAATGGAACGTGCCATAAGCCCTGGAACTTGAGATTTTGACTTTGGTGTAAGAAAAATTACAATTTCCCACCATCACAAAGTGGGAACATGAAATATTTTTTTTTCTTCACAAACTTTTCCACTTGTGTTAAACAATTGTAGTTGTATGTTAGCTTCATCATCCAGGATTCCTTAAAGGCGTTTATGAATTTGATTTGATCCGGTTCTGGTGCAGATATGCATACTCAGAGGAGATTGGAGACGACTTTGACGAAGAGGGTGTCTCGCTTACCGCAAGTGGAGTTAAGGTGGCTGGAGATGTGGCAATCGTGCTTGAAAGGAAGGAGAGGAAGGCATTAGCTGCAGGAGATCTTGAAGAGGACAAGAGGGAATAATGAGGCCTCTTCTTCCTATTTTTACTTACGTCTCACCTATGCATATATACATCATGCAGGAACGCCTTCTTCACTATCACATTGCAACAAAAAAGTAGGGTGGCAGGATGTTCACCCAAACATCGTTTTCACTGAGAGGTTGCTTCTTGTGGGTTTGGGATAACTTCACAAGTTAAAAGATTAAAACCCACAGTCAAAGCTATTACTTTAATGGAAGAGCTTAGGTACGAATTAGGGACTGAGTGATATGACGCTGCTTGCTTTTTTCTTTTCTATTTTCGGTACACTTAATTAATTATCTTGGAAAAGCACAAGTTTACTCTGAAAACGGGGTTTGATAAAGTTAGGTTCTAAACAACTTTTTGGTTAAAAATAGTTTAAAGCGAGTAAAAGAAAACAGTGAAAGAAAAAATTTGCTAACAAAAAGTTTGCTTTAACGAAGTAGTTTACTAATTCTTAAATATGTTAATCCCCTGGGGCAATTAGAAAAGGGACGAAGGTGGTTGAGATTTGAAGTCCTGGCTGTTCAGAAAAGAAAAAATCTTGTCTTCTTATGATTGTCTACGGGCAACATGACAAACATTGGACCATTTTCAATTGTTAGCTATATGTTAAAAGCCAAGTGGAGTAGTTAGGTGGGATAAAAATTAGGTTAAACTTAAAAAATGTTTTAAATGACCCTTAATTTTGAATTATTAAAGAAGCCCACTTCACCAAATGGAAATTTCAATCCCACAAATTCGAATAAAAATTAGTTTAACTCTTAAAAAAAATTTAAATGTCCCTTAATTTTGAATTATTGAAGAATCCCACTTCACCAAATGGAAATTTCAATCCCACAAATTGGATTTGATTCCTTGCGTCTCCTAGGGGCATCCGGCAAGTTTTCTGAATAATTCATTGCGATGACGTGACTCATTGTCTATCTTATGGGGTCATTGACACGATTTAGAACCCAAAAAGCCATCTTACAAAATGCCAACCTTGGGAAGTTGAGCAAGCGGTGAGTAATAGTGAAACTTTTTATAAAGAAGCTCCAAACCGCGTGATGGTTATTGAAATGTATAGGAAAGCCTTTTATAAGAGATTCTCGTTCCTAGAGCGTACGTATTCTTACTGGTTTTCCACAATCTACGTAAACGCTCTTTGGTGAAACAAGGGGAGGAGAAAGAATAAAATTTTAAAAGAGCAACAAACAAGCTGAGAGAACGTCAAAGAAGAAAAAGCAAAAAGCATTATAAGTTGGAAATTGAATGGAAGGTGGGCATTCACGTGAAAAAAGAAAAGCACCACATTACCTATGCATTAAACATCTTTCTTTATCACACTCCAACTTCAATAAAGCATTCATTAACTTTGGAGCAAGGGAGAAAAAAAATCCTACAATACAGGCTTTTATCGGTAAGGTTTTGTTTTTAACTGTTAAATTTAATCAAAATTATTTTATTCTTTTACAAATAGCAAGGTTTAAAAATATATATATATATATATTTTTATAGATCAATAGATCAAGACTGTCTATAAATTACTTGTATTTTAATATTGCTAAATCCGGAAAAAAAAAAAAACCCTCAAACGACACAAAACATTAAACATTTTTTTTTGGGTCAATTTACGATTAGATGTCACACTAGACGTTTGAGGACCACATGGCTTGTCGTTGACAAAGCCACACCCAACACCGGAAGCCGCCTTTAGATTAGAAAATTAAGAAAAGATAGAAGAGAGAGAAAATACTAAAAATGCTCTCTTTTTTCCATTTTCCCCAATCTGATCTGACAAAAACTCTAACCCCCATTCCTAAGAAATCAACAATGGAGTTCCCAGAGGACATCTTGGTGGAGATTCTGAAAAGGCTGCCGGCGAAGTCGCTGGTCCGATTCAGGTGCGTATCAAAGGCATGGCGATCTTTATTGACGAGTCCCCGCTTTGTCCGAGCCCATTTGCGGAAGATTCGATCGGAATCTCATCTGGGAATGGCTTCCAGCATAATCCTCGCACGCTATGGCGATTCTCTTTTGTCGGTGGACCCACAGAGAGAAGAAGGCTCTCCTCCTCAGCAAGCGGTGGAGCTCGATTTCCCCATGCGCCCGCACTTCCCGTACTACGTCAAGGGCCACTGCGATGGCCTCCTCTGCGTCGTCATGAACGACGGAGCACAGGGATTCCTCCTCCTCTACAACCCTTCCATCAACGAGTACAGGAAGATGCCTCTCCCTCCCAATTTCCGCAGCACCAGGGAGGTTTACGGCCTAGGGTTCGATTCCTCCACTCAGGACTACAAGATCGTCCGATACCCTTCCATGTATTGCCGCATGAAGGTTCCTGGATTCGTCCCGAAGATCGAGGTCTTCTCTCTGAAGGCCAATTCCTGGAGGAAGCTTCCGGACCACGACACGCCGCCTTACTTCGTCGAGCACGTCTTCCAGGCCACCAACGCCAATGGCGGCCTCTACTGGCTGGCTGAAGAAGGCGATACGCTCCGATGTGTCATCCTCCGATTCGATCTGACATCGGAGAAGTTCAGCATCGTGCTGCCGCCGCCTGACGAGAACAACCGCAACGTTTCGTGGATCGGTTCCCTGAAAGGCCAGCTTTGCATGATCCATAGCCAGAAGCTGAGCGTCGTCGATGTCTGGGCGACGAGTGACGACAAGAACTGGAAGAAGCTCATCAGTATTCGGAGATCGCAGGGGCCGACGCAGTCGGCGTACAGCTCGCGGTATACGCCGCTCTGCTTCACGAAGAAAGGTGAATTGATTATCAGCATTGGAGGAGAAGGGTTTCATGTGTATGATCCGGTAGAGAACACTTTCAAGAGCTTTGAGGTCGGAGGGGCCGAGCATTATTTGCAGGAGACGGTAATTTGTGAGAGCTTGGTTTCACCGTATTTCGGCGTCCGAAATCGCAGCCGGAGTAATCGGATGGCATTCGATGACGAAGAAGGGTGGCTGGCGGATCCCACCTCCAATGACGGCATCATGCAGCTGATTATGGGATTCAGGCGCGGACTGGCTTTGAAGAGTTGTGGGAGCAGTAAGCAACGATGAGAAAGAAAGGAAGAAAGCTCTTTTTAAAGTAATCAGATGGCATTCGATGACGAAGAAGGGTGGCTGGCGGATCCCACCTCCAATGGCAGCATTAGGCAGCTGATTATGGGACTCAGGCGTGGACTGGCTTTCAAGAGTAATCGTAGTAAGCAACGATGAGAAAGAAAGGAAGAAAGCTCTTTTTAAAGTAATCAGATGGCATTCGATGACGAAGAAGGGTGGCTGGCGGATCCCACCTCCAATGGCAGCATTAGGCAGCTGATTATGGGACTCGGGCGTGGACTGGCTTTCAAGAGTAATCGTAGTAAGCAACGATGAGAAAGAAAGGAAGAAAGCTCTTTTTACCTCTTAAGAAAACTCTTTTAAAGTTATACATATATTATATATCTGATCTGACCCTTTTGTATTTTATGGACTCTGCTTGTTATGCTTCGATGTATGCCCTTGTAGAAGAGAGAAAAGAAGCTTTTCTGTTGTCGACTAACAGATTCTACTGAAAGAAAGAGTGTTAGAAAATGTTTTATATAATGTTTTGGTTTCGTTTGACTTGTACAAACTTGCGTGTTGAAGTGATGAATACAAATATTTGTTGCGTTTGTATATTTTTTTTTTGAGCATGTTTTACCTTGTGGTGTTATTTATTTATTTTAAATAATTGCTTGACTTGGATTAGTGATATAAAAAAAAAAAGCAAGCTAAAATATAAAAGTAATATAGTTTATTTTCATTGATATGTGAGTAATGACGAGAGAATTATTAGAAATACTTATATGTTTTATGAAACTTTGGGGGAGAAATATTTCCATGAAATTGGAGGACAAAGGTATAAGATTAGATCTGTGAAATTCAGACCCTGTACTTTATAGAAGTATAATCTCTTGACTTGCAAAATTGTTCTCCTGGTCTAGTATTCGGAGAAGGGTAACATGAAACAATAGAGAATGATGCAAAACATTTACGAAATATTTAAGCAAAATGAATGTTTAGTAAACTTCCGAAGCCAATTGTGATCATTTGAGATGAGACAAGCTATTTGCCGTAGTCCCTGACAATTCATACTTCTTCAACCTACAATTTCAGTTATGACAAACTTTTGAGAGCCACATACAAGTAAAAACTTAAAAACAAGGGGGGAAAGAGGAAGTTAATACACAAGTCTCATTGAATTTAGTAGGGTTGAAAATAACCTGAGGTAGGCTCATCAACTCGAAAACAGCTTTCTTCGGTGTCAGTTCATTGTCGATAATCCGAGCAACTGCCGTTAGAACGGGCATCTTCACGTTATATTTCTGGGCCAATGCGACGACAGCTCCAGCTGTTGATACACCTTCTGCCACCTACTAAATGTCATCAATCGAGTTACACTTAATTAGTACAATCTCAACACAATCAACAGGTAGGTCCAAACGTTTCAAGCACCTGACTCATGGAACTCAATATGTCATCCAGTTTCTCGCCAGATCCAAGACGAACGCCTACTGTTCTGTTCCTTGAAAGATTTACAAAACATGTAAGCATGATGTCCCCGGTCCCCGACAGACCGGTAATCGTTGTCGGCTTTGCTCCCATCTTCAAGAAATAAGTTGGAGAGAAGTTTGTGAGAAACGAGCAACTATGGAAAGGAAATGTTTGCAATAAGCAGAACCAATAATTATTAAGATCAATGAGAACGAAAGGCTAATAACAAGGTAATTAACAGAACTAAGCCAGGACATTTTAAAGAAAATATGTTCTCGTATTCTTATATTTTTGTTGGGGAAGGGAAAAAATTCAAGCTTGGGAAGATACCTTTGTTGCCAACCATCGTATCTCAGAACAACCTTGTGCAACAAGAGCTGCCATGGAATTGTTACCAAGATTCATCCCCTCCACAATCCCTGCAGCTATTGCAAGCACATTCTTAAGAGCACCTGCAATTTCCACCCCTGTGACATCACTGGAGTTATCAGAGGTTATGAGCTGGACCAGTCCACTGATATATGTACATGCTATTCGTGGCATTATATTATAAACGAGACATGACATGAAGAAATTAAGGCGGTACACAATTCTTAGATTGCCTTAGGACCAAAGTTATAGGATCAATACTTTGAAGTGCTGATTCTTAGACGATCAGAAGCTAGTAGCTGCTGAACTGCATTTGCCAATTTCTTGTCTTTTGCTGCCACCACCATTGCTGCAAAGGCCCAAGAAAAATGGTAGGATTAAGTGGGAATTGTTTAGTATCTCGAAAGACACGTCACTTGGAGGCATTGGATTCTACAATGGAAAAGCTAAGGCAACGAATCTGATGATCACCTGTTGGCAATTTGTTCATCAGTTCTAGAGCAAAAGATGGCCCTGATAATGCAATGAAAGGCTGGCGCTGATTCTTCAACACATGGGGAATAATCTGAGACATCATCCTCAACGTATTTAGCTCTAAGCCCTTGCTGAGGGATATGAATGGTAAGCCCGGATCAACGTGATCTGCAATTCCAGCAAGAAAAGACGAGCTGAACTGCAATAACATAGACAGATTCAGGTATCTGCCTCTCTGATCTATGCAAAATGTTGTATCAAGGGGGAAAAAAAAAGCTAGACTAATTTTTCTGTGACCGAAACAGTAATACCCTCTTAAGAAAGAGGATTTTGATCAACAACATTTGACACAAAAAAGATCAAAAACTTCAAGGCCAAGCTGCCAAACCTGCACGGGGACAGCATGGAGGCAATAGTCAGCACCAAGCAAAGCAGCTTTAGCATCACTTGTTGCAACTATATTTTGCGGTAGCTTGTGTTTTGGGAAATATTTACTGAGAAAATAAAAACACACACACAGACACACAAAAACAAGGTTTAGAAGCATAATTCAAGTGCATATAAGTTTCATATGTAATAAGATTAGGTGCTTGTGTGTACCAATTACAATGGTTCTCATTGATGGACTGACAAACTTGAGGATCACGTACAAGCATGTGGACTTCCAATTCAGGCTTTCTGCCTGCAACATGGGCAGCCATTGCAGTGCCAAATGATCCACCACCAAGCACAACAACCTAATGAACCAAGTTATACATAAAAAAAAAAAAGAAAAAGTAGTACACTTTATTAAGAAACTGTTATGAAAAACGTGAGACTATGCATTCCGCCAAAAGACAACGAACAAACAAGTCCAAATTGAATAATTTGTTCATTTCTCGCCATGAAAAATGTCTAAAAATGAACCTACATAAACACCTCACAAACCCCAAGATGCCTTACAAATACTTTCGCTATAACAAGAAGAAACCAAATTTGATTAAAAAAAAGTTCAAAAACCCATGAGAGTGACAAAATTACAAAGCCCTTTTCTTTTCAACATAAATGCAATTAATGAACAGAAACCTGAAAAGGGGGCATTAATTAAACCTTGTTAGTTCTCTCAAGAACCCCGGTTTTGGCCTTGGAGCGCCAGGACCTGGACCACCGGACAAGCTTCTCCCAGGCCAATCGAACGGCCCTCCGCCGATCTCGGGACCGGTCGGGAGCCGACTCTTCGTCTCCGGGAAGCGGCGGTAGAGTCGGAGTCGGAGGAGAGGCGGCGCAGCATGGTGGGTCTGTCGTAGTGGCCGGAGAGTGGAGGCGGAGAAGAAGTGTTGGCGGTTTCTTCGAAACTCTGAGATTACAACGATATGGGTGGTTTGAATTCGACGGGAAGATTGGGTTTAGCAAGGATGAGGAGGGTTCCATTAGAGCCGCCATTGTTGGGCAGAGAGAGAAAGTGTTTGTTCTTCCTTCGAGGGATTTTCAAATTAACCCTCTTCTCTATGTTTATCTTCACGTTCTTCACACTTGAGCAACTTTAAGCAGTACCAGTATCTGTTCGCTGTGGCCGAAAAGGTCGAGAGTGAAAGTGTTTGTTCTTCTCTATGTTTGTTCGCTCTTATCATTCTCTCTCTTTCTCTCTCTTCTCTTGTTCGTGTGTCTTCCACTGTGGCCCATTGGGCTTTTGCCATTTTGGGAACCTTTAATATAGCCAGCTTCAAAGGGAAAAAAAAATTGTACTACGTGACTGAACATGACTAAAAGGGTATTTAAAGTAAAAATATTAGATTGAAAATTGTAACATGTGATATAATATGGTATTTTTTTTTTGCTTTTTTATTATAATTGTTGAGAGATTTATACTATTTGTTGGTTATAAAAATGTCAAATATGTTGGCCCGGTCTAACCCGACCCGTTCAAATTAAGCCTATGCGTGTTTCGTATCGTGTCTGAGTCGGCCCATTTATTTATTATATCATGCTTGGTCGTGTGTTTTTTTATTTATGGCATCAAGCCTGGTCTATGGCCTATTTATATTCATGTCGTGCCCTTAACACGCTTATACTTTAATCGTGTGCAATAGCAAAACTATAGGTAAATAAGAAACACGAATATCAAATACAATTAAAACTTTAACTAATAATGAAATAAAATTTAGGAAAATTCTGAGATAAAATCTTGCTTATAAAAAATTAATAAGTTATGTAATTTTTATAAGAAAATTGTTAAAAAGTATATAATAAGACAGCAATTACGTGGCATTATCATGCCACTTGTCGTCCTCTTGCTTGTGCTATGTCGTACCTTTAGCGTGTCGTGTCCTCAACATGCTTTGCATTTAAAATTCGTATCAAGCTTGACCTATTTAATAAACGTGCATAGCTAGGCCTATTTAATAATTGTATCGTGACTGCTTTTTAGTGTGCTGTGCCCATGCCAACCTATTAGGTTCGGTCCGTTTTGACATATCTAGTTAGTTGAAATTAACAGAGATGCCAAACAAAGGCTAAGCGTCTTTAGAGGAACGGTTAGGATTGTTTTTTATTGTTAAAACTATTTTTTGGTTTAAATTTTGTGAGATAAAACATTGTAACAAAAGTGGTTCTAACCATTAAAAAAAACGATTATGACCGTTTTCGTCAAACAAGCTATATAAACTATTATTGTGAAATTTACTTCAACGTAATTTTTAGAATATCTTGAAATAATATCGTAATTACCATAATAATATTATATTTTATACTAGTTATTATTTTAATTATCATTTTGTCTCTCTAACCCACTTCTTTCTTTTTTTTTTTTTTTGGTGCTGATAAGCTTTATGGTGTGTATATGGAGAAGTAAATGAACCATTTTTTTATTTTTAAAGTCCATTTAGGTCACAGATTTAAACAAAAATTTAATTTGAGCCTTTTATAAGAGAAAACACTTCAAAAAAAATGTTTGAACTTTGATGTAAACCTATAAACTAAACAATAGCTTAGAATATAGGTACTTAAAGATTGAGTTTGCGAATATACCACCAGTCTCCAATCATCTTTTTCTTTTTATACAATGGACTTAAATTTTTCCTTTTTTTATTTGAGGTATACTTGTCTTAACACTTTGCTTCATAGAAAACCACTCATTTTATTGACATATTTATCAATTATGCTTAGTGAAATTAGTTTGTGGCCTATAACAAAGAAATACATAATCTAGTTGTAACGCCCCTATATGGGGGTTAACAGTTTTTAAATAAATAAAATAAAAATCAGAAAATAAAGATAAAACATCAAAGTAATTTGTCCGAGACTTGAATAAAAGCTCTCAAAATAAAAATAAAACATAAACAAATAAATAAACCACAGTTTAATGTAGCACCTTAAATTTTAATAATATACAACTGTCATCATCATCATCATTATCATTTCAACCCTCAACAAATTTTAATACAGTCACAGAAAGTTACAATCGATGCTTACATTATCATGAAGATCATTCTTTACATTCAAAGCTATCCCAACGTAATATAATTACATAGCTTCCTCAACTATTTTCTTGTAATCATCTCACACTTAATAAGTCCTGAAAAGAGAAAAATATAAAGGAATGAGCGACAACATGCTCAGTAAGAAAAACCATTACTCACCTTAAGGTTTTATTCATTACCACATTAAAACTACATGGTTAGTTAATTTACATCATATACCAGATTATGAGGTTTGTTATGATCATATCTCGTGGATACCATAGTTAACCATTACCAAGTTTCGCACGTATATAGATATATAAATATTATAATTTATCGTTATTCCTAGGTATCTACATTAAATAAAGTAACACTCCACTTATCGAAACCCAAATTGACGAGCTTGGCCACCCTTCAAACATTCCAAGGGTATTCTGGTGAGGGGATATTAAGCCCCGAGTCCTCACCAAGTCGATTTCTATACAGTGTGTTTTGGGACTTTCGACCCAAGAAAGCGTTATTACCTTCTTCCTATTTTACCTTTTAGAGTATTCGTGTCCAAAGACGTAACCGCTGCCCTCTTCACATCTCACCATTTCTTTATATACAAATATCATTTACAGAGCTAATTTTCTTAACTATGCTTCTCAATTTATAACAACATATGTTAATTCATTACGTTCCTCGCTAATCAAAACAGGGCGAGTCCATGTCATAGTTTCATATGTGATTCTCATATAATAGCAGTTCAACATAGATACATATATCTTGTGGTAAAACATTTAATTTAAATTCTATAAAAACCTCACAAAAGATGAGTAATAGAATCCATACCTTTCAAGCTTCTCAACATTCTTTTAATCTCGGAATTAATTAACATTAGCTCCATACACCTTTGATCCTAAGTCGTGCATAAAGACAATTAAAACTAAAGCACAACATATAACCACATCCATAAATGAATTAAGTGCAAATCTATATACTTTAGTCTCTAATAAGATTTATAAATCACTTAGAATGGTTTTGAAAAGGTTGTAAGACATTCAGGGATTAGAAGGTGAGCAAAGTTGGGTTCACTATCTACAATTAACACATGAGTTATTAGATAGTTTACTTAAGGTAGACGGGTGGTATACTACCACTGATAGGTTTACTAGTTTCCAATTCGAGAATTGAAAAATTTATAGAAAATAAAATATAACTCCGATTTAGACTCATGATAGCTCGTTGGAAAGCTTAGAATGTCTACTTTTAAAATATGTAAATCAATTTACAAAATTTATTTTCATCTAATCCCAGAATTTCAAGAAATAGCTACTGCCCATAGAGATAATACAAGGTTTATGTAATGTTAAGTTTTTCTAAAACCCAAAGCATATTATTCTTATTCAAAATTCCAAAACCATTCCAAAATAGGCAGCATGCATCATAATAAATATATTCTTATGAGTTTTATACCAAAATCATCATTAAACCATATCTCTAACCTTTCTTACAAATAATGAGGAAAGCATGCATTAAATATGGAGAAAATACACACTAAAGCCAAGTTTGAATTAAAGAAAACCTACCTCAAAACTTTTTTGAAAAACACCAAAGTTCGGGTTAAAAATCAAGCTTGAATTGACTCCAAAGCGGCTTCAAACATGGCTAGGAATTATAGTTACTTGGCTATAAAGAGAGTTTTATGCCTTGTGCCTTTAGTTAGAAATTGAAGAGAGAAATAAGAGAATAAGAAACTAGAGAAGGAAGTGGTGATGGTTGAATAAATAGACATCAAAATAATTGAGGAGCGGGAGATAATTGTAGGTTTATGGGGAAAGTTGTAGGAAGAAATAAATGAGCATTAAAAGAAAATATTATCATGTCTCCCATGGAGACGTTTAGCAAATAATGCCAACATAATTGAGGGGGCAAATGGAGCAAGTTGTGGAAGAAGATGAAGGAAGCATTAAAAAGGTGGTTGAGAAAATATATCAATGTCTCCTGGTAGTTGAGGTGAATTAATTCTATGTCTCATTCGGAGACCTTTAGCCAAATGAGAAGGAGGTTACTTAATTGAGTATTAATGTAGGGGGGACAAGGTTGGTAGAGGTAGATGATAGGTAAATTTTGAATGTTTCTTACGGAGACTTAGTAAGAAGTTCTAAAATGACAATTTATTCATATGATTTTTATAAAAATCATACCGGTTAAAATAACGGATGTTTCACTAGTCCCTTTTCTGTAATGATGAACGGTGTCAATACACTTGGCCCAGCACAGTAGCTTACCTTTCAATTTCCATGGAAACAAAGGGGTAGAGGTGGCAATAAACATGTTTGTGCTATGTTCGTATCGATACGTTTACAGCACGACATGTTTAGCCCAAACACAAACACGACACGATTAATAAACGTGTCAGAAATGCAAACACAAACACGACACGCCTATGACACGCGTAACACGGCACGACACGATTAACACGATTATTAAACGTGTCATGATGGATTGACACGATAACAACACGCATATGATACGTTTATAACCCAGTTAATTAAAAATTAAAAAAATAAAAAAAAAAAAAAAGCCAATAAAGAAAATTAACAAAAACACAACATCTAATTAATATTAACCTACTACAAATATTTTAAATATTTTTATTTTTAAGTTTAAATGTGTTATAAATGGGCGGGTCGTGTCAAACCGTGTCAACACTTTTACGACCTATTTAATTAAACGTATTAAGGCGTGTTTAGCGTGTTAGAACGAATCCAGCCAGTTTATTTTCGTGTTATTCATGTCAACCTATTTATGACACAATTAATAAACCTGCGGTCCAAAACCGTTTATCTCGTGTCATTTTCGTATTATTGTCGGCCTACAAAGAGGTCTCAAAAATTATTATCTTTAATAATAAAAAAAATATAAAATAAGAAGTTGAGAACCTAACGCGCAGACGGCACGGTGTTTCACCAGTGGCAAATTGGTTGACGAGTTCAATCTCGCACAAGCCTGCCTTCCCCCGATCCTTGCTTCCTCCCTGAGAAAGCCAGAAAGAAAGAAAGAAAAAGCCTTACAAACGAATATTCTTTGTCTGCTTAACATCTACCATTTGACGGCAAATAAAAAGCTGTACCAAGATTCGGAGATAACCAATGACCGAATATCTTTTTATTCTTCCCCCAAATAAACATCAGATTGAATGACATCAGATTTCCACTCTCTCAAGAAGACAATAATCTCGTCACTAAAAGGTACGAAATCTCAAAACTTTGAATTAAAAATCTGTGATATTTTCTCTAAATAATCATCTGGGTATTTCTGAATTTGGTATGTGAATTCTGGGTTTTCGTTGGATTTTGTGTTTGTGCAGAGGGAGAGCTTGTTTGCAGATGGACAAGCAAAATCGCCATGGCCGCAAGAGAAATAACAATCTTAATGGAACAAAGACCGGCCGCGACGATAAAATCAGGTCCCGTTGTTGCTGTCCTTGTTTTGTGGTCTCGTCAATGGTGAGAGGGATCGGAAGATGCATTTTTGTGACATGTTACCCTGTAATTCAGTGCTTTGGATTGGATGACCATAGGCATCGTCACCATCATCATCATCACAAGCACTTCTTTTGACCTTTTTTTTTCCTCCAATAAGATCATTGTTATTGTTTTTACTTGATTCTTTTTTGAATTATTGGGTTCTTTGATGTTTATACATATAATTGAAACGTTTTGGACCTTTGCTTCAATTGGGAATTTCATTTGCTTTTGGAATTGGACCCAAAGGGGTAAAAAGAACAAGTTTGTCGGGAGAGATTATATTGTAGAGGATCACGTTAGCTTGGCCTTTTATTTTTTTAGTTGTTGGCATGTATCTATAATTGTCTCTTTGATCCTTATCCTTGAGAAAGGAGGTGGAGATAAGAACATTACATGAACCAAAAAAAAAAAGTTCATTTGTATTACTATTTTTTTTTGTTGTTAATTTTGTCTGGCCTATTGAATAGTCTTTTTTTCCTTGCCAAAAATATTTGAGTTGGTCACAAGGATGCAAAGTTCCTTGTTCTTGCGGAAAGTTGCATTTAGGTAATTGTAACTTGTACGCTAGGATTTACATTTAGGTTCATACTTTCCCAAGTAAGCATGCGATTAGTGACAACCAAACAAGAAAAATTCCACATTGAAAAAGAAAATTGATATCATAAAATGAAACTGGTATTGATATAATTTGCTTGCTACATGTAAGAATGTGAAGTTGGAGACTAATCACTAAAGTCTAACAAAAACAGAATTAGCCGCTGAAGCAAATTTCTATGCCAATGTCATGACAAATGTTAAAGCATAAAAACAAAAGGAGTGTAGTGGTTTTCCTTCTCTCAGATTGTTTCAACTTTAGCATCAAAACGTGCTCTTTCAGCTTCTGGTGTTCATCAAATGGCATCTCAACCTCTTGATGTCAGATTGCTTTAGAGGCTTAATCATGAACATCTGAGCTCCTTCCTCTAAGCACCTGTTCAAAAGTTTTAAAAACCTTAGAATGAGAAAATCTTAAAACATTCTATCAAAAGGTATTAGAAAAATATATTTTAGGGAGGAATAAAGCGAGTGGGCACAAATTGACTATTTACAATTTTTATTATGGACAAAAATTGACTATTTACTTGTTAATACGGGTTGGGACATTTTCTGATGACATGATCACCACAGGAACCTCCTTCATAACTGATGATTCCTGCTTGCAAAGAGACAAGTAATTGTGATCATCATCCATAATTTTTTCAATTAAACCTAACAACTCTTCGGCTCTTTATTATCTAGAATAATAATAACAAAAATAAATAAGTTTAGAAGAGTGATTAATTCTTGACAAGCATAATAATATGGTAGTATAATACCTTGATTTTCTTGAGCAGGTCATAGCCTGTCATTCCAGGCATGCAATAATCTGTAATTATCAAGTTCACCTTTGACGCCTACAACATGAAATATATAAAAGGGTATTTTCAAAATATGGATAGAAACTCAAACAAAAACCTTATTACCTACATATATATGTTGTAATAACATCTCCATAAACTTTTGTTTTTTTTTTAAAAAAAATTCAAAACCGTGTGGTTTTTTGTTTTTTGTTTTTTGTTTTTTTTTGCTCACATTGCCTTCCAAGGGATTGTGTCGATGATCTCCCAAGCCCAACAACTCCAAAGCCCTTAGCCCATTTTCTGCAGTAGTCACTACACCAGCCATGAACAAAACACACATCTATGACCAGTCTCCTCTTTAATATATATATATATATATATATATATATATATATATATATGTATGTATGTATGTATGTATGTATATATAAACAAAGTAATTTCTTAAAAAAAAATACCTTTGCAAGAAGAATTCTTGAGCAGTTTTTCAACGAGTTTGCGATCAATTACATTGTCGTCCACAGCCAAAACATGAGGCTGATCCACAATATTTTCCATTAAATCCTTTGAAGAAGAAGAAGAAGCAGAAGAACCAGACTCCATATCAAGAAAAAATTAAAACCAACCCAGTTCAGTTCTCAAAAAATTAAAAAAAAAAACGATCGAACTTTCTCTAGTTATAAATGACAAAGAAACGAACAATAAAAGCTAAGGTTTCAACAGAAAATAAGGGCCCCAAAAGACGAGACAATAACAAAACGGCCTTTTTGCCTACTTGCAATAACTGCACACCAATTTATTACACAAAAAACTCTACGACCAGAGCTACCAACACCCTTTTCTTTTCTTTTTCTTTTTTTTTTTCTCTGACAGAAATTTAAGCACAACACGATTCAAAGAGCTCACATGAGACGTATGAGCCTTGCAATGCGGTCGTTTTTATAGAGAGAGAAAAGTGTTTGGTGGAGTTGAAATTCTGAGAAAATTAGATAGGTGGAGAGAGAGAAAGGGAAAGAATCAGAGAGATAATAAACATGAAAGTCAGATTTTTCGTGATCCATTTTGGGTTTCCCTTTGGATTTGATTCAGTCCTTTCGTCATTTTTTTTCCCACCTTCTCACATATATATAAATTTCATTTCATTCATATTGTCGTCATATATATATATATATGCACACACACACACACACACACACATATATATATATATATATATATACATATTTTCTATTTTTCGTGACGCATTTAAACTCTTGCTCATATATAGTCTAATATATTACAAATAATTTTAATTTCTTCTGATTTTTGTTTTTTATAGGACGAGGAAAACATCCAATAGAATTTTCACTTTTTTCTTTATCTGGATTCTCATTCCGTGGGAACAATTAATATATTGAAAAACAAACAAGATCTTTTTCTCTCTCTCTCTTTTTTTTTTCCTCTCTGGCAAATGATTGGCTTTCTATGCATGATTTTTCACAGTTGAAATCTAGAATATTAGATAAAGCTTTGATACTAGAAGTAGCTCATTAGCAATATTGTATAAAGAAATTCAAATCCAAAACATAGCAATTTTGCATAGCATAGGGTAGATATAATAGCAAAGATTTTGGCACACAATAGTGATTTAGTGAAGGAATTAATCTTAGACATATTTTCTTCTGATTTTGTTTATATATATATATATATATATATGTAGATTATTTGATTGTAATACAACCTTAAAAGGTACAATTTTAGATAGATGCCTTCCATTATATAGACATAATTAGACGTAAGACTACTTTATTTTTGTGACATGGAAATGCCCAGGTAGTTTCCTCGAGAAATATGTACATAAATGTCCAAAAAGTGGACCCTATTCTTTTTTCTCTTCTATATAACACACAATTATTTAAATTTAAATAGTATAAAACTTTTACATATTACAATATAAATTAAAAATAAGTTACAACATAAAGCTCTCAAATTTTATAGTATTTTAAACCAATTGCTTATTAAATTAAAGCTCTCAAATACCCTGTTAATTTAAAGGAGATTTTTATGACAGAACTTGAAAAAAATAAACTATTAATAGATCTATAATTTTCTACTGTTAAATATGTATTAAAAATTATTTGTTTATTTTGACATGATTTTAATCGATTTAACAATAAAAAATATACAACAGATTGTTTAAGAGATATAATTAGAATTAAAATTTTTAAATTAAAAACAATAATATATAAATATTTTATATTGTAAGAACTAAAAAATATTTTATAATGTAAGAACTAAAAATGTTAATTAAAACTGATTTTATTAAGTATCAAATGATACCGCCTACAATAAAAGGACCCTCCTAAAATTAATATATATATATATATAGATCATGCACTTTTCATGTCGGCAACTATCTCTGTGTTTGTTCTCTGGCTATGGAAAGTAGGCATCAAATCAGGAGCAACCAGAATAAGTCGGCGATTGAAGATACGGAAATAAGTGATGCACTGAATAATCACATAGAGACAGAAAAGAAAAAAGAAAAAAGAAAAAAAAAAGAAGGAGAAGAAGAAAATGGTCCTAAAAGGAGGGAAACAAATCTGAGAGGGTGTATAAATTGTTTATCAGATCAAACTTGTCATCATCCACTAGTTCCAACTTCCAACGTTGGCCAAGTCAAACCTCAAAACAAAAAATGAAAAATAATAAAAGCCAAAAAGACCCCAAAACATTATTTATTACTAAGATATCAAAATCTGACATTTTTTTACAATCCCTTCCTCCAACGGTCGCAGAATCTAGCAGATATGCCCTCGTCATACTTTGGCTTCGTTTGGGAAACAAGACCATGTTTGGGAAACAAAATCCAGATCGAATATATTATTATTTTTTAATTAAATATATCATGCGTTTCACTTTTGGTTGAATGTACGGAAGATGATGAAATGAAAGGATGAAAAGAATCGTGGATGATTTGGTTTTTTTTTTTTTCGTGTTTTTCTTCCCAATGATCCGATCATCGTCGTGAGCCGAGAGATAATGTTGTTGCGATAACGCCGTGGGCCTAACAAGGGAAAGAATCGTAGATGATGCGGGAGCCGATTGACAGATTTGAAGACTCTCTGGACGTCAAAACGAAGAATGAAAAAGTTGATGAAAGATTTGCCAAAAATTAGCACGTCTATTCATTTGATGGATCTGAGTCTGAAAATCATGACTCAAAGTCAACGTTCCTTTCAGGATGATATTCATAGGTGTTTTGAGAGCATAGTTGTGTTGGAATTGTTCTACTTAAAATGTACATTGTTAAAAAGACGGAAACTTATGAAGCTTTTTAAGGTGTGTTTGGTTCAAGCATTTTTTGAACTCAATAAACTTAAATTTGAATTAAAGTATTAAGAATCCTTCGGATATATGTTTGTTTCCTTTAAAATTTGAATCATTTGAGTATCAACGTTCATTTCAGGATGATATTCATAGGTGTTTTGAGAGCATAGTTGTGTTGGAATTGTTCAAGTTAAAATGTACATTGTTGAAAAGACGGAAACTTATGAAGCTTTTTAGGGTGTGTTTGGTTCAAGCATTTTTTGAACTCAATAAACTTAAATTTGGATTCAAGTATCAAGAATCCTTCGGATATATGTTTGTTTCCTTTAAAATTTGAATCATTTGAGTATCAACGTTCCTTTTAGGATGATATTCATAGGTGTTTTGAGAGCATAGTTGTGTTGGAATTGTTCAACTTAAAATGTACATTGTTGAAAAGACGGAAACTTATGAAGTTTTTTAGGGTGTGTTTGGTTCAAGTATTTTTTAAACTCAATGAACTTAAATTTGGATTCGAGTATAAAGAATCCTTCGAATATATGTTTGTTTCCTTTAAAATTTGAATCATTTGAGTATCAAGAATTCAAGTTTTCAGAATTCTTATCCCCTCTTAAACTTTTGATACCATGATATCTTTGCTACACTAAAAACTAAAATTCAAAAAAAAATCATACCTTCTTCATTTGATATCCAATTGAGATGATTCTTTTTCACTGTGTTCTTAATGAAGAAAGGAATAAATCAGGATTCATATTACATATTTTTTAAGATAATTAAGATTTTGTTAGATTTATTAATAAATCAAAAACCATCTTCATTATCTTTTCAAACACAAATTTTAATTTTATTCCATACTCAGATTAAAACTTAAATGCACATCCAAACGTTAATTCGAATAACAATTCAAATCACTAACTCAAATCCTAATTAAAATCACATTAACTCAAATTAAATCACTAATTCGAATCTATTTACCAAACAGACCCTTAGTACTTCACAATACTCTGTCGTTTTAAAAATTTGATGACCTATATGTCTAAATTTCACTTAAAGCTCACATACGCATGGATAGTTAAACCACACTTATCATGAGTGCGTGACATGTAGCACTTCTAAAAAATAATATTCTATCTTATTTAATTAAATTTGAATTTAATTTTTATTTTATTTTTGAATTTAATTAATTATTTTAAAATAATTCAAATTCCTTTTGAAATGTGACCTTTCAAAAAAGCGTGAAATTCAAAATTTGACTGATAAAAAATGTTACAACCTTTCTAAACATGTGACGGTTATTTATAAATAGTATAATCAACGGTTGTCTTTAAACTATAAAAATAAAAAATAAAAAGTGATCAGAGATAATTTACTCTGTTTTTTCACGTTCTTTCTTTCTCTTAGAAAAGTGTTCAAACATTCTTATGGGCTGTTTGGTAAGGGCAGTCCTAACCAACTTCTCAGTTATAAATAATGTAAAGCTTTCACATGCTACAGTAAAAAAAAAATTGCTATAGTGTAAAGCTCTCACATGATACAGTAAAACCAGTTCTAACCATCATGTCAAACACCTTATTAGTGTTTCTTCATCATTGTTCAGTGCAGAAACACATTCTTAGGCTTGTCATGTCTTGGAAGCGATTTACAAAGTAATTCTTGTAAGCAATCTCAATCGAAAGGGGGCAAATAACGCTTTAAGGAAAACGTATTTGATTGCGTGTTTCAAGTCTTTATACCACCAGATTTTCAACAAGTTGTTAGAGTTGGAACCAAAATATTGTAACATGTTAAAGCTTTACACTGTAACTGTAAGAGCAATATATTGTATTAGTTTCAATTAGGTTGCCAAACAAAGCCTTAATAGCTTATGTTTTTACTTTTAAAAATTAAAGCAAAAAAACAAGCATAAGATAGTGCTTTTTAATTAATGTTTGGATAATAAATAAAAAAGTATTCTTTCATTTCAAAAGAGCTTTTAAATTTGTTTGATTAAATATGTTAAAAGTTCTTATTGGTATAAAAAATAATGTAATTCAAAGATATAAATAATTTTTTTAAAAAACTATCTAAATATAAATAAAAAAGATTTTTCATAAGCATTTTTTTCATAAACACCGATTAGTTGGCTTCTTCTAAAGGTGTTTGTAAAAACCAAAGATACTTTTCATGGGTTTATCCAAACATGTTAACAAGTAACTTTTGGAGAATAATCAAAAGCAATTTTTTTTTAAGTCATTCCAACCAAACTCAGAATCTTAAAGGGCTATTTGATTTGTTGATTCGAAACATAGTGGTTTAAAGTTTTTGGATTGAAATATAGAGTTTGAATAATGAGTTCAATTGAAAACAAGGGGGAGATATTTATGGATATTAGTTTTTTTTTTTTTTTTCTGAAACTCTCAATTCATGATTTAAAATGTGCTTCACTTTTTTTTTTTTTTTTGGCCAAATGCTAGCTCAAATGAAATTTTTGGTTCAAAACACCGCTAAACCCTGAAAATTAAGATGATTCTCAAGTAAATTTTCTTTTTGGGTTGCTCGACTGAATTTGTGTTGCGTCAAATTTCATTAGATTTTATCAAGCTTGAAAAGATTTTTTGAATTTTGTCATGATGGTTGTTATGAGGTTTCTCAGAGTGGTCGGCTTATGCAGCGGAGAAGGCCAACCGGGCCGAGCACATATGGGGATCTCAACCGTAGTATCCATACATAGCAGCTACATTGTCCGACCAAAAGTCGGTCATGACAACCTGACATTGGGTGGCGGCTTGCTCAACCACAATCCTAGCGAGCAAGGTAAGATGGGCAACCATTCACCCATTGAGGAACATCTAGTCCATGTGTCCTTGGACTTACCAAATCCAACAATCAACTTTAGATAACTCATCCATTAAGATGTGGACATTCTTCATCTGGTCACACTCTATCTTTCCCCATGCTATTTCTAATTAGTATGTTGACTTAAGCATACACATTGACATTCGTTCCCCATTTACTCCAAGGCTATTCTCATTTTTACAAACCAAACCAAACAGAGCAAGAAGTCTGACCAGCATACGCCGCTGCATGTGGTGGTGTCCATGTATCAAAAATTGTCAAATTAGGGCTATTTAGAAAACTCAAAAAACAGACATAACCATTACCACTTGAGAAAATGAACTAGTTGACATATGGACCAGAATTGTGTAGCACTAGTAGAGTAATTTTTCATATGCTACCGAAGAATTCTCATAATTTTAATCATGAAAAAAAAAACCTCCTTTTTCCGAGTTCTTTAGTCTATAATAGAGAAAAAAAAATGACATCAAATATCTCCAATTATCTATTAATAATAGGCTATAATCACAAGCCGAAGCTTTGTTGCGTCTAGTTAGGCTCTACTAAATAAAATAAGGGAATAACAAAACAAAACAGAAGCTCGGTTAGGCCATACATGATCCACTCAAACACGCAAATACCATTATTCTAAAAGTACACCACTTAAAAGGGCAGTGCACCACTCAATCGTCTCAAGGAAGTTCGGCCGAACCAATTCAATTCAACCCCACTTCAAACCTTGCCCCACTAAATCCTATAATAAGCTTCTGGAAGCACGAACATTCCAATTTCAACTCATCAGTTCTAATTATGAATAATACAAAATTTTCAATAGCTATAGTAAAAAAACAAAAAGTTGCTAACAATGTAAAGCTCTCACGTGCTATAGTTCTTAAACTTAAAACTTCGATTACAACTGAATACCTAACACCCTATTAAAACTAATAAACCAAGGCCTAACTTTTTTTATAGGAAGGCCTAACTCCACAGTTAAGTCCCTCCAAATCATATTTAAACAGTTAGATGTGAAAAGGCAGTATTTTTTTTTTCCTAGAAAAGCATCACTGGTCCCACGTTTTAGTATTCAACTAGCTTTGGAGGCATGAAACATAATACCTTGAATGGTGATACTAACTAAAAACTGATATCCCATTGGTGATTCATGGTCCTTAATGTAACGTTGTATCGTAAAATTAAAGGAGGAAAAAAAATAAACCAACACCATTAATGCATTAATGCATTTTAAACCGCCAAAAGTGAAACTGCATTCTCATGCATTAATGCTGAAAACATCCTCTAAACAGGGAGTTATACTAGTTGCTGCATATAGGTCCGGAAGAAAATGATTATTTGATGGTTGCCTTGGGAATGGAAGAAGTGCAAGGCCCAGCAGATGTCATAAAGGGTATTCCTTTGAATGTGGCAACTCCTTTCTCATCCGTAAAAAGATGCTGCAAACATCAGACATCCAAAATAAATGTGAAAATAAAAGCAGAAAATATGAATAAAGAGGTAAAACGATATTAAAAAAAAAAAAACAAAAACAAAAACAAAAACAAAAACAAAAACAAAACATACGGGTGTTATCTTCTCCAACTGTTTCTTTTTTGGGTTAAGGACATCCTCCGGCTTCCCATCAATTCTAAATTAAATACAAGTACATGTCAGATTTACATAATTCCTTCACAAAACAAAATTCAAAGTCATTGTAATAAAGAGGAATTAGGATTCATAGAATCTACCGCTGAATATGTAAACGCATTTTTTAAGGGGGGAAAAAACAATAATAGCAATCTCCAAGTTATCAATAGCTTTAACACAAGACAACTTTGTTTAAGATAGCATATTAAGCTATGGAACTTTAATGAGAGATACAGTGTAAATTACAACATAAACAAGGGTAAAGATAAGATATTACTTCCTCCTCGGTGCAAGTTTTAATGACTAATTAAAATTTTATAAAAATGTTATTTCCTCAGTGAAATTTTATAAAAGTTTCAAGCATAGTCATCTGTGTCCAACACTAGATTTACATAGTAGCTTGAAGAAGTTTACACAAACTTACCCAGAAAATAAAACACGCTCCCCTGGTTTGGCCCCTTCCGGAGGTAGCAAAGGCTCGACGACGGTTTGATCTTCATTGGAGGCACACAACACCTGGATGCTCGCATTCAAACCAACCTCATTAATTTTGTATCTACTTGTCAAAAGATACAATAAATCCTCTTGCAAATTTTTACATCAATCTATGCAATTAAATGTAAAACTTCCAAATATAAGATAACACGAATATGTCTAATTCAATAAGCCAAGGAACAAATACCAGTCCTTCCGACATCACATCACGTAGCTTCCCAGGTTTTACATTTGTAATAAGCACAACACGACGATTCTACAAAGTACCAGGATGAACAATCACATAGTAAGAACTCAGGTAAAAGAAAGACTTTACACAACTAAATACTGCAAACGAGAGCAATCATGAAGTTGCCATACTGTTAACTGCTCTGGACTGCAATACTTTGCTAAGCCGCTAACCACTTGCCGCAGTTTAGCCTCTCCAACGTCTATCTCCTCTACGAGTAAGCTAATATATTGTATCACAAAAAGTTTCAGCTCAAGTCTTATCTCCCCAAAGAAGTAAACTAAAAAACATTTACAAAGAATAATTAATGATTCTTGAGTGAATTTGCGAGTTTTTAGAGATACCTATCCGCAGATGGATGCTTCCATGCTTTGCAAATTAATCCAACCTGTATGTTCAACAAACTGACACTAACTTCCTTGTCTTTCTCAACTTTTTCTGCTTCAGGTGCCTTCTTCTTTTCCTGAGTAGCTTGCTTACTTGCTGCAGCCTTTTTCTTGTTAAGTTTAAATCAAACAACAAAAAAATAGTTGTCATTTTATAGGGATAGCTGCATGGGAGCTTAACAGAAAATACATCTGAAAACCATCAAAAGTCAAATTGGCGTCCTAAACCAACCAGAGAGAATCATAAAACATTCAAATTATAAAGAGACAGTAACGAAAAGGCATCCTATGAGTCTACTACTTTTATGCAAAATTTTCAAACTAAAGCAACATCATCAATTTTTTTAAAGTTTTTAGTTCTGATGTTAGTAATCATTTTTCCAACTTTACTGCTCACCAGTAGTCGTAGACTTACTGTATCTTATGGAGCTGTAATTTGAATGCACATAAAGATATTGGCTTGATACTTTCATTGTAATGCAAGATAAGAAAACAAACTTTCTTTGGTACCAAACCAAGGTCTAACACCAAAAACCAAATTCTACAAGGCATTTACCACAGTGTCACTTTTATTTGCCTTCAGCTCTGCCTCTGGCCTATCTGCAGGTTTTGTGCTTTGCACAGCTTTTTCCACATCTGATTCTACTTGCACCTTATCAGCAGCTTTAGCTTCCAGCAACTGAAATCAAGGGAAAAGAGAAAACATAGTTGATCCATAGATGGGTATCATACAGCAGACAAGTACTTAACATTGTTGCATCATTGTTTTGACAGAAGTTAGACTTTTAACTGATCTTTTAAAAATCTCAAAGCCCCGTTTTATATTATGACTTCTAGCTAGATACGTGCACAAGCCAACAATGCCCTGATTTGTACTTGCAATATCAATTTTGTAAAGACTCTTTTAACAATAATGCAACGCTTACACACTTGAGGCTCAAAGTTAGCCTTCTCCAGCAGTATCTTCTCAAACGTATTCCCCAAATCCACCTTGTTCTGTGAAGAGAAAACGTAAATGAAACGTATGTTATAAACCAAAGTTATTAATTAGATTACCAAGGTTGTAACATGAAAAACTATGGTTGCTTATAAGCGCATAGATTCAAACAAGAGAACTAGAGCATATGCAAAAGACCAAATTAAATTTGACATGGTATGTAGATAAATACAGAGAAAGTTTCTTTCACAGAACGCCGTGAATAAACAATAGTTAATTACTTAATTTTATAATGACAATTATGTCGACTGTTAAATACCAAAAGTCCCACTAGAAATATTTTTAAGATGATTGGTGGGCTTATTAGGCCTTGGGTCCCCTCCGCTTGCAAGCTGGTTTTGCTAGGGAGAGTTCTACCTAATAGGTTTGTAACATGGACCTACCTGAATGTAATCCATCCATCTCAGAACATGTGGCAACTTTTCTCTGTCAGAATTTGGAAGGCCAATCTGTGAAAAAGCAACACTCAAAGTCAAAGTTTTTGGATGTGTTTAAGGGGCATCTTCATATATTATCTTAGTGAAATGACATATTATCTTAGTGAAAACAACGGCAAAAATGGTGATGTCATACTTCAGTAAGCTATGAGAATGAACATGATAATGAACAAAGTTCCTACTTCCTTGACATATATAGAAAAGATTACTTTTGTAAAAAGACAAAAACTAAAACCGAAAATATTACCACATTTAAAACCCATAGTCTTGACAAAGAAAAAGAAGCATCGCTTTCAGCTTACCACAGAAGCATGTATCCCTGCAAACACGACAACATCAGCATCCGATGGTTTGAGCCCATCTCCCTTTAGTACAGATACTGTAGTCAGCTCTGTATTCAATTCATTAAGAGCTTCAAAGCAAGCAGCAGGATCTGTCGGAAACCTCTCTACAAATGCTACCCACTTCCTTGTCTAAACAAGAAAAACTGAAGATTAATGAAAAAGGTTAAAAACTAAATTCAGTTACTGATGCAACTAAAACAGAAGACAACCTTGGCCCAAAATAATTTTGTTTATTACTGATGTATTCCTCACATCTTGGCTAGTCTAACATTGCTTAATTTAGTAACATTGACCAAAGCAATAAACTTTGTAAAAAAAAATGCTGGTAATGAAAGGGTTTGGACCAAAACAAAGAAATCAGATCAAATTATTTCCAAGCTACCTGATCGTCGAAGTTGTACAAGCTCTCGATATCATTCTCCGCCGCCTCACTAGAAAAATTATTCTGCAGAAACATATCGAAAAACTGAGCAACTAAATTAAGAACTACCAACAAAAACATCATGAACTGTAAAGCTTAATTGGTATATTTCTCTCTTTATCACTGTCATTTTGTAGAAAAATATATCTGACAACATTTGACACTAATAATTTGCACAGTGAAAAATCTAAAAATTAATGAAAAAAAAATGTAAACCCAATTGAATTAAGAACTTTAATTGGTACATTTCTCTCTATCACTGTCTTTTTATAAAGAAATTATGTGTCAACATTTGACACTAAAATTTTGCATGGTGAGAAATCTAAACACTAATGAGAAAAAAATGCTATAAACCCAATTGAATTAAGAACAATCTCTAATAAAATGTTTTGCCCGTTTTATTTAAAGACACTGTCACCAAAATACTTGATGAAAATCTACTTCTACAAAGTTAAAGAGACCCAGTTGGTGAAATCGAAAGTAATGGCCCAATAAACCGAAGTTCCTAAGTAATGGGGAAGAAACCTATAATAAAGAAAAATTACAGAAAAATTGAAAATACCCAGTTTGAAGAAAGGCAACAATCAAAACCAGAAGTAGAGATAGAACAGCTTACGGAATCCGGGGAAAAGAACTTGCTGATAGCTGTAATCATCGATTTAGTTCTGTTGCGAATGATGTCTTCTCTTGAAGCCATTTCTTCCTATCTACAAATTTTCTCCTTGGGATTTCTCTTTTCTTCTCTTGTCGCCAAGACGCGCACACAAACTCGCCGCTCACTATAGTGACTTCTAAGAACTCGCCATAGGGCATTTTGCACTTTCTGGGTTTATTATTGGGCTTTCCTTGATAAGCCCATCAACTGTTGTCATTGGACCTATCGGGCACTTCATCAAGCTATTTATGCTCCATGCCACAAAAAGATGCGTGGATTTCATACAACTATTTGATTTTATTGCACATGGTAAAGTAAAAAATTGGAGTAAAATGATTAATCTATCTTCATCTTCATTACGGTTTTTTCCACTCTCTCTCACTTTTCCCTTCTCTCTCTTTCCAGCCGCCCCTGATCTCCTTCTCTCCCTTCAGCCGTTCACTCTGATGACGGAAGCAACACCGCCTCCACCTCTATTCATCGTAGCCAAACATCGTCGGGCTGTGTTCGACTTCGACCGCAAACAACCACCCATGATTCCCTTTTTCTCTCCCTCCTCTGATGACGGAAACAAATCCGCCTCCACCTCCATTCGTCACCGCCAAACGTCGTCGGGCTGTGTTTCGCACCATCATTGAAGGCCGCATGGAGGAGATTCATCTCCGCGCGATGGGAGAACTTCCTCGTCGCTGCCACAAAGTGGTGAACGCGCGACGAGTACGACGACCTCGGGAGCCGGCTTTGGGAGCCATGCGACTAGCATCAACCAGCCGGAGTCGCCTGCCACGACTTCCAAAGCCGCTTTGGGAGCCGCGCGACGAGCGCCAACCAGCCGGAGTCGCCTTCGAGAGCCACACCACGAGCACGACGACTTAGGGAGCCGCCCAGCGGCCGATCGTCTCCGTTCTTCTCCCGTGGTAGATCCGGCGTCTCCTGCGACGATGGAGGTCCGCCGGAGGTTCGCGACGTAGCCGCCGGATATTCGAACCTCGTTTTCTCTTGTTTTTTTTTTCTCTTTTTTTCATCTAATTATCTTTTTTATCATTTTTATCTAGTTTATTGTTGTGTTGTTGCTGTTACATTTGGCACTACAAAACAGGGGTGATTCGATAACTAAGCCGGCCAAAATTTTTTTTTTGGCAAATGATTTATTTTTTTTTTAGGTATAAAAAAATAATTTTTTAGACATCAAAACAGTTTCAGTTTTTTTTGTTTTTATCATGGTTAGGTTCTTCTTTTCGATACAGTCTTTTTTCTTTTTTTTTTTAAAAAAATTGAGACAGTTTCAGTGCTCAAAAAATAACCTTTTTTTAATATAAAAAAAAAAAGTTATTCATCCAATTTCAAATTCTCCTCACTCCATTTTTCAAATTTTCTCCTATAAAAAAATAATAATAGGATGATATGATTAAGTATTTTTTATTGATTTTTTTAATGGTATAAATCAATCTAAACTTATTTATTTATTTATTTATATATATATATATATATATATATATATATATATATATATAGAGATTTCATTTTCATCCGGCCACCAAAGAGGTATTTCAGGTTAGTTTGCTATTAGCTGTGCGAAAAAATTATGTGTTATATTATATTTTTAAAAATTATATTTATTTATGTTATATTTAAAAAAATTTATTTCACGTTGTTATTTATATTATATATTAAGTTATATCACAAATAAATATTTATGGTAGTTATAAAAAATAAATTTTAAAAAAGGTATTTATGAAAATTCTCCTTTGTTATTGTGCTTTTGTCGTGCTATAATGTGGACAAAAAGCAGGATCGATTAGAAAAATACAACTTCTATGACATTGTCTTCAATCTTACAACTTTTATAAGAAAGTTTGAAACATATAACTTTTAAATAGTATAAAAACAAAATTTATTATAGGTATTTTGGGTCATGGTAAAACGAACAAGTGTCATCTAACAATATTTTGGCCTTTTTTAGTTTAAAAAAGTAGTACGAATCAATGAAATAAAAATAGATGGTAGAACATAATAACAATAGTAACAAGATGGTATATCACCTAATTTACTCGCAAAAGTAAGTAAGCATTTAGTAAATTATTTTTTAAAGCTGCTGTGAACACTGTAAGCAAACTTGTAGATGCTTAGTAAACTATATATAAAATTATTGTAGAGATACATGATGACAAAAATAGACATGCTTTACGAAGCGTGTTTATAAGTTTTAATTTTAAGACTAACAAACGTAATATTTCTACATCCAAAATGCTAAAAAATATAATTTTATTTTTATTATTTAATATATTTTTTAAAATAACTTACCTTTATTGAACAAGATAGATTATACGTCTACGTAAAAAAAAAAATGCTAAAAAGGCACAATGACATTAAAAAAATTACCCAATAAATTAATTTTAAACTTATTTAGTATTCGCGTTATTCGAATTTATTATAGAAAAAAAAGATAGATTGGAGATTATGTATTATTATGATGTAGTTCAGTAATTTTAAATTATTACAGCATAAACTGTTGTAGAAATGCAGACTTAACCTGCTTCTCAGTTTTTTCTACAAGATAGCAATTTTTAAAAACAACTTTATAAAAACAAGTTTTACCAAACACTCTAAACTGTTGTAACAACAACGCCAAAATGGGATCTTAAGCCTAAAAAAATGAAAAATTTTGAAGAATACCCAAAAAAGCCCACGCATTTAGACTTACGTGAAAAACATCAAAGCTTTGATTAAATAGATTAATTAAATGTCAATGAAATATGGCATAGATCAAAACTACAAAGAAGTAATAGTATAAATCTGAAAACATATGAAAACATTACATATCACCTAATTTTTTAAAAAGATATGCTCTGACTGCCAAGAGCATTTAATAATTTAATAGGTCATTTAAAAAACGGTTGGAATCAACAGCTTTGGTTTGAAACTGTAGTATATAAAAGCTTCATACTATAACTTTTTTTTTTTTTTGCTTTTTATTAATACTATGTAAAAATTTTACACTATTTACAATAATAGCTGATGCTTCCTACTTTTTTTTCAAGCAGCTTTATAACTGTTAGAAAAGTGAGTTATTTTTACGAGGTAAATATTGCCTGTTAAATGTGTATGCCCTAAATAGTAAAAATGTAATATGTTTTTGAAGATATTTTTATTAATAAAGAATTTATTTATTATTTATATACCAAATCTTGTTTTCTTTATGTTCATATTTGTTGAATGTATGTTAAGCAAACAATAGTCTGAGACTATCGGTCTAAAACTTTAAGAATTGGGTATATGATGGACAGATTATGCGAAATACACGATTCTTAAGGTGACGATCTAAATCACAAGATATGCAATCGAGGGAATAAAGTTAGGCGCTTTATTCATGCAGATATTGTTATGTTGCCTATATCCCTAACGAGAGATGGTTTATCTTGACCATCGAAAGTGGACTCCGTGAATAGAAATATTGGTACATTGTTATAAGTGACGATGTATTTAATAGAGACATAAAATGAATTGATTTGAATTAATAATTTTATCTCTACAAATCGATTTAGTTTAGACAATCATTTATATTGTATCTTAATCCTGAGATGAATAATGAGCTCGTTGTCTTGACTTGTGTCTTTTGATGTACCAAAAGGTGACACCTACATTTTAATAGTGGTACGCATGCTGGTATGTTGGAGGCATGACTCTTGATAGCGTAGACCTATTATTCATAGATATAGAATCCATAACTCCTATTTAGGAGTAGTGATGTCCTCTTACATGTGTTATCCTATAATTAGAAAACTAAAGCACTTAACCATTTAGATACATAGGTGCAACCGAATAATATACTGTCTTTGGATAGTAAGTTTTTCAATGGTGAGATAATAGAATGTATGATAAAAATAATCAGGAAGGTAAGATAGAACTTGTCCTTAAGCCAATTATAGATAATCTTATGGGGATACGATACACTATGATATGTCATAGAGACTTAGCTATATGGGCTTTGTAATTCTATATAGTTCGAGAGTGCAACTCCAAGCTTTTAGTGGAGTAGCGTGGAATTGATAATTATAAAATGCATATCTGGGATATTGGGTTTCATAATTATTGGGAGCTTAAACTATATAGATCCATCAAGTTCCCTTTGCTAGCTCACAAAATCCTATAATGATACGGTGTGTTTTTTCAATAATTGGTGATTTATGTCACATTTATCAGATTGGTTGAAATTTGAAAGAATCAAATAATTCATATCTGTTTATCGGTTGAATTAATTTTGTGACAAAACTAATTCAAGATAAACTTGTTGAATTATCAGGATCAGATAATTCATGTCTGTTTATCGGTTGGATTAATTTTGAATTAATTCAAGATAAATTTGTTGAATTATTAGGAATTCATTTATTTTCTTAGAGATTATATAGATAAAGTTGTTTTAATTAGATAACTTTTCTATTGGGTTATTTGAATTAAAACTGAGACTTTATCTTATAGAATCTTTGGTGGAAAATAAAATATTCGCTGAGATTTTTATCGATAGCTCAACATGCCAATCCTCAAGTTTGGCATGCCGAAGGGGCAAGTTCGGCGTGCCAACCGCATGATAAAAAGATCAGGTGTTTTCACGCGGATGTCATCAGATATTAATCTGAGTTTAATTCTGATTTGAATTTTGAGGCATTATCGGATACATACTGACTCCTGGACCCAACTTCTATAAAAAGGGAGTGAGTCTCACTATTATTTAGATCAATTAAGAGATTAAGAGTGAAACTCTGCTTGTGAGATTTTGAAACTCCCTGAGAGCTCTTGTTCACAAATCACGAACACTAGCTTTGGGTTCTCTCAATTGGTTGGAAGGAGAGTCACCTGGTGAAAGAGCTGTACGTGTGAGCCTATACTCACTCCGATTGTGGATAGAGAATAGCAAATAAGACCAGTTGGTTGAGGCCCTTCAAGAACGTTACTTCTCTACACTAATTGAGGAAGCTTTTCGGCTTTTATAGGATTAGTAAGATCTGGTTAATTTATACATATAGTGTATCAAACTTGTGTTTTCAAAAATACTCTGATATAAAAATTTTTAAAATTTTTGTTGCGTATTATTTTTCCAACATTGCCTCCTCCTTTTCATGTACGATATTAAACATCACTATGTATCACAACCTTTTTCCCTAAAAAAAAAAAAAGGGGCAATAAATGGACGTTTTCGGTTTGAGCAGAATTTTGGAGATAGTTATACTCTTGAGATCTATATTGAGTCATCTTTCCACTCTATTTATTTATTTTATCATTCCTTTCTCCTTTTTGACACCATCAGTATAATGGGATGAACTATAAACAATAGTTTTTTAATTTTTCAAGCACAAGTGTTTCGGGTCAGATCTAACAAAATCCAATCCAATAAAAGCATCCCCTCAATTATTCTTTTATAATCATGTTATTTGTTTAGTATTACAATATAAAACTACTCATATGAAGCTAGACTTACAAAGGGAACGTGACAGTCTAAAGGTGTAGCAAATGGATATCTCCAATAATATGACGAACTACCTTTAATAATACAATAGAATACCACCAGCAGGCAACACGTTACCACCATCACGGAATCTGGCAATGAATTACAACCTATATCCTACCATGATACTTCACATATGAGTTGAGGGCATTTTTAATACTTCTAAACTTGTTTGCTCTGATGCTGATTTTGATAATTCATTTTCTACCGTAAAAATCAATCAATAAACATTTGTTTAAAGAGAATATTATATACATACATACATATATATATATATATATATATATATTCCAAATCACGAAAGCATAAACACCAATCTTATACTTTTTAGCTGTGGAATTTGTCCCAAAATCACACCCTTTAGCCCATCGTGTTAAAAAAGTTGGTCACATCTTCCAAATGCTCAATATGGCCTATGTTATAGGGCAAAAAATAACAATAACTTTAGCAACACAATAGCAAGGAGAAGTTCTTTTGCGCCGATTGAAGAATTTTCAGCGTCAATGTCTAGAGGGTAAATATAAATCACAGTTATGAAAACGACAATAAAAACTAAAAAAATATGACATTTACGAACGCGATAGAAAAATTTACAATGAATACCAGAAAGAAATAATATGTTGATGAACGTAAGTAGAGAGAGCATATGACCCAAAAAAATCACTGTTTGGTGAGGACAGTCACATTTATGATTTGATCATTTTTTTTATATATATTTGACGAATAATAGAGTGTTTGGTATGATCGTTAGAACTGTAAACATTGTAACGAATGAAAGCTTTATAATGTAATAATTTTTTTTTTTTACGATAGTAATTTTTTTCTTTTTAAGGTAGTATATAAAAGTTTTACATTATTTTTAACTAAAAAATTAATTAAAACTAACTTTATTAAACATGCTATAAAAAACACGTACCTACCACAATCCTAGGATTTTTTTAATACTCACCGGAGCAACTGCCGCTTAATAACACAATAAAATGGTCGATCTACAAATGTTACTAACCTTTATTTATTGTTCAATGTTCATATTTTATTGTCCCGAAATTCCAAGTCATTGCCTGATTAATTTATTTTTCCTCTGTTTGTATGTCACCGGGTAAATCGCTCGGAAATTCCTGCCTATCCGCAGTCCGTACAATAGAAATTAGAATGCATTTGGTTGGAATTGTTTTGCTACTACTCTTTGCTTCCACCATCAACACTGCACGAAAATAAATCCACGATAACAACAACCAGCTTAAATACAAGTCAAACTTGGACGACGCCCTGTCTTTTTACTGTCTCTGCTTTATTTATTTCTCTTGGGGGGAGAGAATTTAAAAGAATTTCTTTTGTTTTTTATTGCTTTTTTCCTCTCTAAAATATTGAAATAAAATGAAAAATGATAAACCAAAAGTC
>CAMOHE010045751.1:0-44824 GCA_946598075.1 Artocarpus hirsutus | reverse complement strand
AACTTCTCTATTGGGTTATTTGAATTAAAACTGAGCTTTATCCTATA
This sequence comes from Artocarpus hirsutus, assembly GCA_946598075.1. Classification (NCBI taxonomy): domain Eukaryota; kingdom Viridiplantae; phylum Streptophyta; class Magnoliopsida; order Rosales; family Moraceae; genus Artocarpus; species Artocarpus hirsutus. The sequence continues at coordinate 44,777 of CAMOHE010045751.1, read as the reverse complement.
GAATCTCGGGTGGAAAATAAAAGATTCGCGTGATTTTTTATTTCGGCAGTTCGGCATGCCGAACTTAAAGTTCGGCCTGCCTATGAAAAAGTTCGGCTAGCCTATGCGCGAATTAAAAATCGCGCGTTTTCACGCGTTTTTACGCGTATCTTATCCGATATAGACCCGAATTTGGTTCTGTTTCGAATTTTTGAGACCTTATCTGATGAGGAATGACCCTAGACCCAACCTCTATAAATAGGGAGTGAGTCTAATGAGTTATTTAGATCGATAGAGAGATTAAGAGTGATACTCTAGTGGTGAGAATCTGAAACTCCCTGAGAGCTCTTGTTCACAAATCACGAACACTAGCTTTGGGTTCTCCCAATTGATTGGAAGGAGAGTCACCTTGAGGAAGAGCTGTACGTGTGAGCCCACACTCACTCCGATCGTGGATAGAGAATAGCAAAGAAGACCAGTTGGTTGAGGCTCTTCTGGAACGTTACTTCTCTACACAGACTTCGAGAGCTTTTCGGCGTATACAAGGTCAGTAAGATCAGGTTAATTTACACATATAGCCTGTCAAACTTGTGTTTTGGAAAATACTCTGATTTAAAATTTTTTAAAATTCCGCTGCGTATTATTTTTCCAACATTACGTGTGTATGTGTGTGTATATATATACATGGGAAAGAAAACCAGTCCCATATAATTTTGAACCATACTTATATATAATATATGTTATAAATATGTTTACATATGAATATGTATATAACCAAAACCAAAACATAAATATATAGAATCATAATATATATGAACACAAAAATATGTTTATGAAATATAAATATATATTATGAAAAACAAAACAATCATATATATAAATTCCGTATTCCACTTCATTTTTATAAATTAAACCTTTGATACGTCAATTCATATAATTAATTGAGAGCAACATCATAGTTATAATATATATACTATATACCAAAAATCTGTTTGAACGAAAATATTTATACATCAATTAGAAAAATTAGAGAAGAAAAATCTCTTAATAATTTAACATGATGACTACTCTAATATCACTTGTTAGTTTTAATTATAAATATGAATTACCATTGTATTTATAAATCTCAAGAACCATCATACCAAATTATCAAGAATAATAGTAGATGATATGTACTAGAATCTATGGTGATGAAATTAAGCGGGGTGGAGTCTTTTATAGTCAAATCTGTCTTTTAATGCCAAAAAATTCTCTCTTTAATGGAAGAGGGAGGAGAAGAGTAAATTGTAAGCATGATTTGACTTGAGGATCACAACCCCAAAAGGTGCCTTTATATACTAGGTCAAATTAGAATCCTATTATTCCTAATTTGATTTGTATTGGGTTTTTACACATTTAAAGCTTATAGCAAATAGATATCTTTAGAGCCCAAGATAATAGATTACTTATTTGTCCTTATTAAATTAGATAGCTCATAATATCAATGTCACCTAAATATGTTAGCTCATAATAAAACCCAGCAATGTTTTATTGATAAAGTGGTCAATTGTAGTACAAAATGGACAATCGATCTAACAAGGAGGTGGCTAAATAACAAACTTGAAAGACTATTAGAAAATTCGCAACGGAAGAGACAAGTGTAAAAAGTGATGGATGGAGAGATATTTTCTTGTGTTTTGAAAAAATATAATTAAAGGAAGAAAATCAAATAAACTTCAAGGAAAGATAAATGAGAAATCTTAGGGTAAATTACTCTACTAATCCCTAACTTTTCACGAAAAAGTTATTTTGGTCCATACTATTTTTTTATTCAACCAACTCTAACTTTTTATTTTAGTTGTTAAGGGACCAATTTAACTGACCCCCGTTAATTTTTGTGTCATGTGAGTTATACATGAAGCCTTTAGTAAGGGCATTTTAGTAAAATATAATATTTTTTGAGAAATTAAAATTAAATAAGAAAAAGAATTAAAAATAAATAATAACAAATTTAATACAAAGGAAAAAAAAAAAGAAACAAAGTTGTAACATTTGAATCCGATACCAAACTATAATTTGGAAAATAACGATAAGGCCTATAATTCAACCCAATACTAGACTACTCCAAGCACGATCCCAAGGCAGCTTTGGCAAAGACTTGAGCCATCATGTGATAACCCGAGTAAACCCAAGAGTACATCATCAAAAGCGCAAGAGACTGGTAAAGAAGGTTGATGAATGCTTTCTTTTCTTATCCTAAACGCTAGTAGATTTGAAGGTCAAGAGGTTGAAATACATGGCGAAGATGAACATGTACTGGGAGTGTTTGGAGGGCCAGCGATGGGAGTTGTAAATCCCTAAGAGAATGCACGTCTCAAGGCAGGCTTGCTTTTATAGAGGTTTTGAAGAGCTCGTAATGAAGACTAGGATAAGAGAAGTCCATGCCAAGAAGTGTAATACCCATGCCAGAAAATGTAATACCTAAGAAATTTTCGAGTTCATTAAACATATAATATTTAAGAGTTATGTTAATCAATATACATGTCATGAGGATTAGTGTTTAAATATGATTTTTATAATAAATTCTATAAGAGTAAATACAGGATTTTTAAGATTGAAAATCATAGCACAGTCTTAGTAAGGATAAGCGAGAAAAAAAAGCTAGAAAGTTTAATTGTTATAGAATGCGTTGCAACAAATTTTGAAATAAGAATACAGTTTAAAAAAATATTGTATAAGAATATGAAAATTGTACATCATAAATATTAAGCAGTACAGAAATTATGCAGAATATGAATAATGTAGTATAAAAATTATATCGCATAATATTAAGTAGCATGAAAATTATACTACATAAAAGTTAAATAGTATAAGAATTATATTAATATTATATAGATAAAAATCATGCCATAATCTTAAGTAAGGAAATAATGAAATAAGGATCAGAATTGGACGACAAGCAAGGAAAAAAAGCTAGAAAGCTTAATTGTTACGGAATATGTTGCAACATATTTTGAAACAAAAATACAATTAAAAAAATATTGTATTAGAATATGAAAATTATACAAAATAAAAATTAAGCAGTACAAAAATTATGCAGAATATGAATAATACATTATGAAAATTATGCTGCATAAAATTATGTAGCATGAAAATTACACTGCTTACAAGTTAAACAACATGAGAATTATGTTATGTGGAGGATATGGATAAGTATGGAAGCTTATAAATAGTGTAGTAAAGAATACTGATAGCATAAGAAAAATACTATGAGTGTATATTTAGATTGTATAAAAGGATATAGGGCCCACCAAGTGCCACCCAAAAGATGAAAATTCTTTCACATCTCCCCCTACATTGGCTGTTTTTAGCATGTGGTGGAGACAAGCATTCTGTAATTACAATTAAGTCCAAAAATAAGATAAAATTGCAAAAGGATGGTTTAAGTGATAAAATCAAGTTTGTCTCCATCATCTTACTTTCATACGCACATGCAAAATAACCTATGTTCCTTCTGTCAAAGATCAGCAGCCCTACCAAGGATCTCTCTAATAATTTTTCAAATATTTATCCTCCAATCAAGTTCTAAATCAAGTCTAAGTGTTCTAGATCAAGATTGATCACTTTTGAGGTAGAAATCTCAACTTTCTCCTTGTGGGTTTTTGGTGTTTTCTTAAGTTTTTGATATAATTTTTATGGTATGTTATGGATTTGATGTCAAGGATTTTGAGACATTTAGCTAAAAAGGGACAATGAATATATTGAAATGATTAAATAAAGTTCTAGTTCTTGAAACTATGTTAAATTTTGCATATTTTAATGCATATCAAGTGTTTGATGCAAGTTAAGGGGTAAGGCATGTAAAGAAAACCATGTGGCATGATTTTATTTAGTGTTATGTGAATGATGATGATCAATAGATAGATAGCTGAAAAACTAAGTTGTAATGCTAAAAAGTCAAAGTGTGACAAACTTTGCCATAAACACAAAGCTTTAGCACTTAAGGTGTTTGGTAAGATAATATTGGCCATGGCATAAGAAAGAAAAATATTATTGTATGATTATTATAAGTACTAAGTACTTGATAGTGTATTTAGGAAGGTTTAAATGTGATTGAACATTAGGAAAATAAGTTAAAGAAATTTAAGTTGCAAAAAGTGTGTTTAAGGGCATTTATAAAATATTTAAGTAAATGCGGCATTTAGAGGCTAGATTGTTTTCTAAGTTCAACATGATATTTATTGAAAACATCAAGAGACAATTTTCGTGAAGAAATTCCGCTCAAACTCTAAGCAAAACAAGTTGAAAAAAGTTGATTTCAGTTCTACCTATTCAAAAAGGCTATTAAGATGATTGATTTTGAGGAAATTTAAACATAAAAGTTGTAAATCTCGTCAAAATTGTTAAGGATTAAAGATGGTTTATGAAAATTCTGTTCCAATTTTAAGTACTTTTACGAGATTTTAATCAAAAAATTTTGAAACTAGAGAAGTGTTTTAAAATAAATTGTGTTTGACCAAGGAGCTTTCGTAACTTTTGATCCTTGTAAGGAACTGAACTTTTTGCTATAAAGCAATTGTTTTTTGTCTCGGGGACAAAAATGTTAAGATTTGTGTTTTAGGTCAAAACTGTAAAATTATGTGAAACTAAATTTTTCATTGTGTAAAGTTGGTTTTCTACACTACTTCAAGCAAGTGAGTAACCACGAATTTTAAAGCTTAAAGGAATGGAGGAATTTTCTAAGAAAAGTACATTGAGAGCAAAGTCGTCAAGATTTTCATATTATAGGTAAAAACCATAAAGTTTTACTAAAATAGATTTTTTGCAAAAAGAAAACTGATATTTTGTTTTTTTGCAATGTCAGAGTAGCAAGGACAAGTACATTGAGAGCAAAATCAGCAAGATTTTCATATTACGAGTAAAATCCATAAAGTTTTGCTAAAATAGATTTTTTGCAAAAAGAAAACTGATATTTTGTTTTTTTGCAATGTCAGAGTAGCAAGGACATGTAAATTTTGATTTAAATAGGTTCAGAATATTTTCTAAGGCCCGTTAAGTGTAAAATGGTCATTTTTGTAAAAAGGGCCTAAATGGACCCCAAAACGTCCAATTTGGGAAAATAACCCTTAGCAAAAATTTTTTAGTAACCCATTAGTAATGATATGATAAAGTAAAACAAAAAGTTTAGTAAAGTTACAAGGCTTACAAAAAACCTAATAGGGTAAAATCGTCATTTTTATAAAACCACTAAAAGGGACCCTAACCCTTTGAATTAGCGAAAAGCCCTTAGATAAAAATGTTCCAAATCATGCTAAGAAATGGAAGCAAATAAGTAATGAAACTAAGTATAAAGAATGAACTTTTAATTTTTGTCTTGAGATCGATCAGGTAGGTCAGTAATAAGAAAAGTTAGCTAACAATCGAGTGTCATTTGAATAGGACACAAAATCAACTAATAAAAAGAAAGTGGATAAAGTGGAAATGCTATAACATTAAACAGGTAAGTCTTAAACCTCACCTAGAGTATGAAGAAAATGAATTTCAAATTCTTTATAATGTTTAAAATCAGTATCATTTGTTATTCATAATGTTTTAAAATTCAAGTCATGATTTGCATTGTGATTACAATTGTTATGTTTTATGATTGAACATTAAATTATGTCATATAATATGTTCACTAAGGATTATAAGATCAATAATCTAACCCTCAAGTTAACATAAGAAAGTATTATACCAAGCTCCTGACCCAGGGGGATTGTCATGCTAAGTTATATTATGGTCTCGGTGTTTAATGGTCAAGCATGTTTGGTATGTACTCTTGAGCCCATAGTTTAAGAAAGTTAAGAATGATAATAAAGTGTTTAGCAAAAAGCATAAGTAGAATCAGATATTATGATATTTCATGCATTCCTTTTAGAAATATTTTCATTACAAGTAATGTATATGTGAAACATGTTACAAAGAATGTTTTGCGTTTTGTGAAAATGTTTTACGAGAAATGTTTCATGAAAGAAGTTTTACGAGAAATGTTTAATGAAAGATGTTTTAAGAGAAAAGTTAAAAGAAGAAAGTTTTAATGTTTTATAAGATTAGTTTGAACTTACTAAGTTAAAGCTCATTACAAGTTCCTTCATGTTGTAGATGGTTCTACATAAGACTAGTAAGACTAGTTAAAGAGCTCAGTTTCATGGTGACAAATGTGATGGTTAAGTATGGATACCACTGTAGAAGTTTTTTATTGTGCTAAAAAAAGTTTTTGCTATTTTAAAGAAAAGGGTTTTAAAAGTTTTATGAAAGTAAATATATTCTTAACAAACTTTAAGAAATGTTTTGGACAACTTTGAAAGACAAGTTTTAAATTATGTTGCATTGAAAGTCGCAACAGTTTCAAATATGTTTTAAAGAAAAAGATTTTCCCTTTATTTTCTTACTAGTAAGTAAGATTAAGTTTAAGAAATAATATTTAAGAAAAATAAGTAACAGCTCGAAAAGGCGGTTGGTTACAAGAAGTGACTGAGTTGATCGCCTCTCTGGTACCAAAAATGCATTAATGTCATGGCTTTTAGTGCCTCCCATGTTGCCAAGAGATTGAATTTAAAGCTTTTTAGGGTTTTTTTTTGGGGAATTAAATCAAATTGGATGAAGTTTGGGGCAGATGGGTTGGGGACCTCCAGGAGGGGCGACAGGGTGTGGGGGTAGGGTGCCAACTACGGTTGAGGTGGTTGGGCGTGGAGACGAGGTTGCCAATGCAAGATGCGGGTGGTAGGCAGGGCTGGACGATGGGGAAAAGAGCTGAGTTTTGGGTAAAAATCAAAGCAAAAGTTGTAATTTGGTGTTTTTAAATCAATGGTTGTGATTTATCCTTAGTTTTTTAATGCATCCATTATTTTGAAAGGTAATTTAGTAATTTTAATTCAAAAATGATGTCCAATAGTTTTTAAAAATCAAACTCGACCGTTTAATTGTTAAATGGTTTTCTCAACAACTAAAATGAAAGGCTAGAGTAGGTTAAATAAAAAAGGTTGAGAACCAAATTAACACTTTTGCTAAATGTTGGGGACTAACAAGGAAATTAAACCAAAATCTTAATCATCTAAATCACTATTCAAATACTAAAATAGAAATTGATTCAAATTACTCTTCTTAAAGTAGATGTCATTTACAAATTATCCTAAATCGACTACATGTTCCTAGCATAAACTAGTAAAGGATAATAAGTAAAATCCCAGCTAAAATTAATTTAACACATGATCACTTCTCATTAGCAATCTAAAATTTTAAATAAAATGAACACATTGCTGTTGTAATTACCCAACAACTTGAGTTGTAACTAAGAGTTGATTTTCTTGTTCTTAATCTTAATCTTACTTACTTGTAAAAATATAGAATAATTTTTTCAAAACATATTTATATTTCTTAAAGATCACCAAAAATATATGTAAAACATTTGTTTTTAAGTATAATTACAAAATAACATTTATATTGTATTGCCAAAAGTGGTGCTAGTATATTAGTAGAACGTCACATACTATAACCAAAAATAAATCTTTCAAAAGTAGAATGAAACTGCAGTAGTATCCATAACCTACCTTCACATTTGTCCCACTATCGCACTTAACTCATTGTAAACAGTGGATCTATAATTAAATGTTAAAACTCTAGATTGGGTTGCTAAAGTTCTTGTTCAAAGAACTTGGGCCCTTAAATTACCGTTAGATGGACCTAATAGCTTGAGTTAATGTGCAAGATCGGAGTGCAATGAATGAAATAAAAAATGCTATAACAACAAGAATAATACACACAAGATTTATACTGGTTCACTTTGTTAATGAAGAGCTACGTCCACTATAATGTACTATAATATTGAAATATTGGTTGGGTTGTTAAAGTTTGGTTCAAAGAACTTGGGCTCTCAAATCACCATTAAATGGACCTATTAACTCGAGTTAATGTGCAAAGTTGGAATGCAATCAACAAAATTAATAATGTTGTAACAAGAAGAATAATACACATAAGATTTATAGCGATTTACTCTATTAATGCAGAACTATGTAGCTCTTCAATAACAGAAGTGATTCACTCTGTTAATAAAGATCTATGTAGCTCTTCAATAACAAAGTGAATCACTATAAATCTTGCATGTATTATTCTTCTTGTTATAGCATTATTAATTTCATTGATTGCATTCCGACCTTGCACATTAACTTGAGCTAATAGCTCCATTTAATGATGATTTGAGAGCCTAAGTTCTTTGAACCAAACTTTAACAGCCCAATCCAGAATTTTAATATCGATTGTAGATTCTACCTCTACACCCATCAAGACATTCATACTGGCCTCTTGGTAGAGTTTTCTACAACATAAAGGATCTGAATGAGATTTTGCTTAGCAAGTTTAAACATTTCTCATAAAACATATTAAAGAAATGCTAGCAGTAACACAATGGAAGATTTTAATTATGCTTAATTATGAACATCTTTGTACTATTATTCTTGTTCTCATTCTGCCTTGAGTGTTCATACTAGGTGTGCAAAATCATTGGAGTTTAGGGGATTGCAAATGTAATACCTCAGAAAATTTTCAAGTTTGTTACACATATAAAATTTAAGAATTAAATTAAGCAATATACGTGCCACGAAGATTATTGTTTCAATCTGATTTTATTGAGAAATTTCATGAAAAATGAGATTTTGAAGATTTAAAAATTATGCCACTGTCCTAAACAAGGAAGGATATTATGAAGTTAAGAGTTAGTCAATAAGTAAGGAGAAATAAGCTAGATTGCAGGAGGTGTAGCAATAGATTTTGAAACAGAAATATCATATAAGGAAAAATACTATAGAGAAACATGAAAATTATGCAATATAAAAGTTAAACAATATAGACATTACGTCGTATAAGACTAACGCAGTGTAAGGATTATATTGATAAAATTATACAGTATGAAAATTATATTACAAAAGTATGCGGTGTAAAAATTAGACTATATAAAGTTAAGCAGCATATGAATTATACTATGTGAAAAATACATATAAGTATAGGATGTTGTAAGACCACATAAATTGTATAGAAAAGAACATCGAAAGTATGTGAAATATACCAATAGTATAGGAAAAATATTGTTAGTATAAAATTGGATTGGTAAAGGATGACGTGGGGCCCACCAATTACACATGGAAGGTAGAAAATTTGGCCACTTTGCTCATGACATATTTGGTTGTGGGCTTATTATGGAGCCAAGTTTTAAATTAAGTGAAAATATGACTAAATGTGTCATCTTTTTTTTTCTATTTTGTATGGCCAATAAGAAAAGAAATGAAAAAAAGACATTCCAAAGGTGAGAAAAAGGGCCATATCTCCCTTTTGTGATGGAACTGATTTTGGACAAGTGTCATGGAGAAAATTTAATTTGCATTTTAGTCCTTATGATGAGTCTTAGAGTAGTAAAGGACTTAGTTGAAAAGAAATTTATTTTCTTTTTCTCCAAAAATATTGCTCCATAAAACTAGAAAAAATGCCCATAACTTTTCCATAGAAAATTGCCCCTCTATAGCCTTGTGTCTCTCAAAATTTTGATAATTTAGGCCTCCAAAACATTCAAGGAATAAAATTAAAGGGTTCTAGTTCAAGATTTAGTACTTTTAGAGGGAAAAATCCTAACTTTTTTCCTATGAGTTTTTAGTGTTTTTGCATAGGTTTTGAGTGAGTTTTGATGAAGTCTTGTTATGGTTATGTCAAGAAAGTCTAACAGGGCTTAAGTATCACAAAGGTGGACCAAAAAGCTTTAAGAAATTCTTAGTAAAAAATCTAATTCTATCCTTGGGATTGTAATGCCCCTTACGAGCATCATAGGAGGCGTTGTTTTTACTGTTAAACTTAATAATTACTGATAAGAAGTTCGAAACAATCAACAACACTTAGAGAAATATCCTAGGAACACTTGTATATATTTTTTTTCTTAAAAAAAACTAATTATTGGATTTAACTTTTCTTTCTTGATTAACCTGACAGAATACTTAAGGTATTTAGCTCACTAACCACTTGCAGAAAACTTAGTTTTAAAAAAAAACAAATATTTAACAAATACAAAGTCACACATACAATGCAAGCACTCTTAACTTCTAACCAAACAACTAATTAAGACTAATTATGAAGAAATGAACTATATAGTGTATTATTTAATAAATAACCTAAGAAACAAAAAATCTAAAACACAAATTACATTCAATAAAACATAAGTTCAAAGAACATATCACAAATAGAACTGAGTCTCAAACAAATAAAAATATGAAACATAATATATTAAATTTTGTTTGAGTTTATACTCTTTTCATGACATGACTCTACTTCTAATCCAACACTCCTTGCACATGTGCCTGCCCTTGTCCTCCATCCTAGTAAACCTGCATCTTATCCTCACTGCAGCATGATATAAACTAAGTAAGCATAAGCTTAGTAAGAACACATTCCTATCTCACAACATAAAACATTTCTTAAAAATCATTACATAAAATTGTAATCATAATCATAGTAGTGTACAAGGCACACGTTTATACAGAACATATCTTTTCATTTAAACTTCTATATTAAAACATCATTCATTTTATCTTTAAGGGCCCAAGAGTTGCACCATTAACATCGTAGGCGCACCGTCATGAGAGGAGTGAGGTAGTTAGTCCCAAACCAAACATAACAAGTCTAAACCTTGCAGGACATTATAAACATAAACATAAGGTGTGCAACATTTAATTAAGTAGTACATATATATAGATATACCCTTAACATACCTTGTCATTGAAATATCTATTAAACTTTCTTGTTACAACAAGGGTTTTTATGAGAAGACAATATGCAAAAATAAACTTAAAAATTATCATAAAATATATTCTTAAAATTTTTTCGTAAACTTTTATCATGTTGCAGGTGAGAATGTTCTTACTTGACTTATTTGCTTATTAAACCTTAAATAAAGTGGCGTTGTCGTGGTTCTTAGTGTGCTCATTTTTTGGAGTGTTCGTGTTAATCATTCATATAATACATGAAATTAATATTCATCTTCATGATATCATTAAATATCATATTACGTCAACATATATTATTCTTAACGAAACAAAGCATTTTTGAGTCGCAAACATACACTTAGAATCAAAAAGATAAAGACAAAAAACTTGACCTTCAATCACTTAGAGAAATTAATCTCAACTTATAAGCATGAATTAAATATAAGAATTATTCCATAACATAGCTAACATATACAAGCTTCAATCAAATTTTCTTCTCTTGAAAATATTAATCAAAAATACCTTTTTCTAATGTTTATAACATTCAGTAATTCCACCAATTATAAAAACTGACTGACCTTAAAGGATTCAAAACCCAATATCTTTTAATTCACATTCAATTAAAGCATAAAAATTTGTAGAAATAAAGTTAACACATATATAAAATGCTTAGATTTTTTTAGCTATAAAAATTTCATTTGATATTTAAAATAAATCACACAATCAATACTACAAATCTGTTAGCAAAGCTTGAGCAGTGAATAGTCCTAATTAAAAGTATGTATTAAATTATTTATGCTATAAAATAATTTATAAAAATTACTACACTTAATAGATACATAAAATCACAACATATCGAAAATTAAGCTTTAAATAAATTTAGAGTAATTCAAAACACATGTTTGAATTTATAGTTAATATTAACATCAGACATACTAAATAGAAAATATATTTCATTCAAACATTTTTATAAAATCAAATATATAGTATATACTTTTAGAATTTTTATGTGACATGCTTAAGCTAGAAAATTAATAAATCACACAAAATACATTTAAAAATATCATTTATTATCTCAAGAATTATACAGAGCATATCATGCAGACACTTATAACCACTGAGTACTTAGCAATCAACGAATTCTATGTTAAAACTCAATAAGGATATGAAGCTAAAAATTTAAAGACATTTAGTTAACACATCAACAATGATTCATAATTTTTTACAAAATTAAAAGATGCTTTTTGTCCCATAAAACATACTCTACAAGATACAAATACAAATCTGCCAATAAATAAAATTTCATGAGCAGTTTTTGATTGAATGCTCATGACCCTAAAAGTAATTTGAATGAAAATTTATAAAAAAATCCCACACATTCCTAAAATATATATACACATCATATCCAAAAATTGCAGCAAAATGAAATCATTTGATTTCAAAACATTGCCAGCAATCTTACCAACTAATCAAAAACCCTAAAATTCCCATATCACACTCTAGTAACAAAACCATATTTTCATGAAATTTCATGATATCATATGCATATAAATGCTTTCAACTATAAAACAACATTATTATAATCAAAGTAATAAATAAAATAATTTATTTTTGATACAAATATACATGCATACACATTCATAACATAAAAGAACAATGTTCTAACAAAGTTTGTCATAAAACAATATATATCAATCATAAAAATTTAAAACTATAAAAACTTTTAAACCATACCTTAAATTCTTATTTTTTCTTCAACAAATACGACTACTTGCACACAAAATCCCCAAAAAGAATTCATCCTATTTTGGCTTGAAAGAAAGTAAGAGTAATGAATTCTTGGCTTTGAGGATTAGAGATGATGAAGGCTTTCTTGAAGAAATTTTGAGAGAGGGTGAGGGAGAGAATTTTTTTTAGTTGGAAATTAAGAGAATGAAGAATTTGGTGGCTTAAAGGTACATTTATAGGTTTTTGAGAGAGAAGAGATTAGATGAGTATGGAAAACCCTAATCCTAGTCTAATTAGATTTCCCTCTTTTTTAAATGAGTGTAATCCTAATATAATTAGGTTTCTTTTTTTTTCTTTTTTTTTTCTTTTTTCCACAACAGTGCCATTTCCTTATAAATACGTTTTATCTTTATATGTAATATAATATAAATATATTATAATATAATCTTATATAACATAAATAATAATATAAACTTATAACGGTTATATTATATTTGCAGTTATATAATATAATATAATGTAATGTAATGTAATTTAATTATAATACATAATTATTTATATATAACTATAATGTTTGCACCCATGACCCCAAAATAATAATTTACACATTATTTTTTGGACACTTTATATTATCGTGTTTCTTAATGCTATAATAAAAATTTTACACCCGTAATTATCATAACATCATATATGTTATAAAAATAAAAAAATATGCAATAAAATTTATGTCATCATTCAGAATATAATTCTAGAGCATTATAAAAATTATAAATTTAGCGTAAGTTGACACTCTTAAAAAAATAATAAATACTTTATGCTTATCATCATTTTTGATGTGAACATCCCTAGCACATTAATCCCTCATGGCCATCACCTACGACATTACTAAATAAAAAGTTAATTATCTTAATATAAATAATAATGACACTTAAAAGATCACATTCTAATGTTAAATTAACATAAGTGTCTGTAGAAGAAAATGACAGGCGTTATGACTCTCCCTACCTTATATGTGTTTTGTGCTTGAAACTTAAAGTAATTGTGGATTATTGGCTTCACATAGCCTTCTCCTCTTTGTGGTTATACTATAAGACTTTAACTCATGCGATTTCTTTATTTTTCAAACTCTTGGTCCTAATCTCATATCTCTTTTCCACGTAGCTTCTTTAATCTTTTGATCTCTCGATGACTATTTGACTAGAGAAATGTCTTTGTTCCCTATTATCTTCCTTTTCAGCCAAGAACATAGTCGGCTTATCCTTGTAAATCATATTCCCTCAAACTTCTTATTCTTTCTTTTTGGGCAAAAGAACATAGATCTAGTATGTACTTCCTTAACATATGATTATTAAAAATGTTGTGTAAAAATTCAAGGTTTTACATCTTTCTCTCCTTCTAAGGGTTTCATCCTTGAAATATGTGTAGTAATGATTATGTAGAGAAATTTCTAATACTCTTTTTGAACATTCTTTCTTTTCACATAAAAATTTCTTCAAAAATCATGTCTAATTAAAATCATCATAGATCCAACTTATATTATCATATGCAATGTTTGAATTCTCTTCTTGCCTCTCTATCTATCATCCTTCATAAAAGTATAATTTAAGTGCAACATTAATTCTCTCTCTTTCCTTTATATCTCACATTTCATGTATGTAAACTTGTCTTTAATTACATGCTAAATGAGAATTATACTCTAGGAACTCTTTACTCCAAAATATACAAATGATCCAAACATATCCATTTTTAACTTCAAGATATAGAAAAAAATCTTACACTCTGATAAATCTACTAGTACATCCCCTCATTCGTGAAGTAACCAATCCATTTATAATAGTGAAAATACACTATAGTTGAAGCTTGACTTTCTTTTCCACAATTTACACAATAGAATATTAAACATTGCTTTTGAATTATCATGTATCTCCATAAAAGTTTCAGGCTCATTCTATCGCCTCGTTCTATAATTTGCTCAATTAATGTCCTCTAAAGAAAATAATAATCTCATATTTAATCTCTAGTGTTTTATATAAATAATTCTAGAACATTCTATTGAAGTCTCTACTAATTCAAAGGTCATCCATAAAAGGAACAATAGTGTGTGATCTCTATCATATCATTTTATGGACCATTTAATTTGCTAAAATATTATCATAAAAATTTTCTCACAAAATTAATTCTCACTAAGCCTTAAACATTCATATACAAGCATAAGTTAAATTTTTTTCTCTTGAAAATATTAATCAAAAATACATTTTTTTAATGTTTAAAACATTCAAGTAAATCTACGAATCATAAAAACTGATTGACCTTGAAGGATTCATAACCCTATATCTTTTAATTTACATTCAATTAGAGTATGAAAATTTACAGAAATAAATTTAACACATATATAAAATTCTCAAATTTTTTTAGCTATAAAAATTTCATTTGACATTTAAAATAAATCACACAATGAATACTACAAAAATTTGCCAGCAAAACCTAGGCAGTGAGCAGTCCTAATTAAAAATCATGTATTAAATTATTTATGCTATAAAATAATTTATAAAATTACTACATATAATAGATATAAAAAATACAACATATCCAAAATTAAGCTTGAAATAAATTTAGAGTAATTCAAAACACAAGTTTGAATTTAGAGTTAATATTAAGATCAAATATGCTAAATAGAAAACATGTTGCATTCAAACATTTTTATAAAATCAAATAGGTAGTATATATTTCTCAAATTTTTATGTGACATGCTTAAGCTAGAAAAATAATAAATCATGCAAAACATGTTTAGAAATATCATTTATCATCTCATGAATTATATAGAGTATATCATGCAGACACTCATAACCATTGAATACTTAGCAATTAGCGAATTGTATGTTAAAACTTAATAAGGATATGATACTAAAAATTTATAGACATTTAGTTAATATATCAGCAATGATTAATAATTTTTTACAAAATTAAAAGATGCTTTTTGTCCCCATAAAACGACTTTAAAAGACACAAATACAAATCCACTAGCAAATAAAATTTTGTGAGTAGTATTTTATTGAAAGCTCATAACCCTAAAAATAATTTGAATGAAAATTCATAAAAAAATCCCACACATTCATAATATATATATATATATATATATATATGTATACACACACATCATATCCAAAAATTGTAACAAAATAAAATCATTTCATTTTAAAACATTACTAGGAATCTTACCGGCTAACCAAAAATTCTAAAATTCTCATATTAGCTCCAATAACAAAAGCTTATTTTCATGAAATTTCATGATATTATATAAATATAAATGCTTTCAACCATAAAATAACATTATTATGATCAAAATAATAAATAAAATAATTTATTTTCCTACACAAACGTACATTTATACACATTCACAATATAAAAGAACAATTTCCTAACCAAATTTGTCGCAAAACAATAGATATCAATCATAAAAATTCAAAACAATGAAAACTTTTAAACCATACCTTAAATTCTTATGTTTTCTTCAACAAACACGAAGACTTGCATACAAAATCTTCAAAAAGAATTCCTTATACTTTGGCTTGAAAAAAAATAAGAGTAATGAATTCTTGGCTTTGAGGATTAGAAATGATGGAGGCTTTCTTGGTGAAATTTTGAGAGGGGATAAGGGAGAGAATTTTCTTTGGCTATAAATTAAGAGACTAAAGAATTTGGTGGCTGAAAGGTATATTTATAGGTTTATGAGGGAGAAAAGATTAGATAAGTGTACAAAACCTTCATCTTAATCTAATTAGATTCCCCCTTTTTTTAAATAAGTATAATCTTAATCTAATTAGGTTTCTTTTTTTTTTCTTTCTTTTTTTTTCCTTTTTTTCCATGGCATTGCCATTTCTTTAAAAATATTTTATATATAATATAATATAATATAATATAATATAATATAATCTAAATAATAATATAAACGTATAACAGTTATATTATATTAACAGTTGTATATAATATAATATAATGTAATTTAATTATAATGCATTATTATTTATATACAACCATAATGTTTGCACCTATGACTCCAAAAATAATAATTTATGCATTATTCTTTTAGACACTTTATATTATCGAGTTTCTTAACACTATGATAAAAATATTACACATGTAATTATCATAAAATCATAAATGTTATAAAAATAAGAAAATATGTAATAAAATTCGTGTCATCATAAAAAATATAACTCTAGAGCATACATAACTTTAGAGCATTATAAAGATTATAAACTTAGGGCAAGTTGAAACTTAAGAAAATAATAAATACTTTATGCTTATTATTATTTTTGACATGAATATCCCAAGTACATCGATCCCTTGTGGTTGTTACCTACGACATTGCTAAAACAAAAGTTAATTATCTTAATATAAATAATAATAATAATAACATTTAAAATATCATATTCTAATGTTAAATTAACATAAGTGTCAGTAGAAGAAAACAACGGGCGTTACAAGGATTTCATGTTTTTTTTTCAGGAGTTCTGTATGTATTGGAACTAAGTATGGGCTATATAGCATGTTATGAGGACCATATAGCATGATTATCTCAAGTATTTTATGTATGATGATGATGATGATAAGGGATGTTAGAACTAAGGTTTCAAGGTTTAAAATGAAAGTTTAATAAACTTAGTTTAAAGGCAAAAGTTTTTATAGTTTTTAGAAAACTAAGATTTTGATTAGCTTAGAGACCGAATTGTTTTCCTAACAAAATACAAGACTTGTCCAAAATAGTAACATAAACAACTTCCTTGGAAAAAGTTTTATAAATTTGCAAGAGGATCAAATTGAAAAGTTTATTTCTATTCCGGCATATTTGGAAATCATCCAAAAACTCCACTATAATATTGGTTTGAGGAAAGTGAAAGTACAAACTTTGGAGATCTTGTTGAAACTGTTAAATATTATAAACGGATTGAAAAATCCTCTACAGTTTATGAGATATGAATTTTGCAAGATTTACTCATAAAATTTCAAATCAATTAAACAAGGAAAAATTTTTGAAATTATTTAATTTTAGCCAAGGAGCTTTTGTAAGTTTTAATAGTTGTTAGAAACTAGACGTTTTGGTATAAAATAGTTATTTTTTATTTCAGGGGCAAAGGGATCAAGATTTTGTGTTTCGGACAAAAACCATAAAATGATGTAGAATAGAAGTTTTCACTATATAAAAAAGCTATTATGGGTAGAAAGTAATTTATGTTTGAAAGCTCAAAAGAATTTAAAAATTTTACAGGAAAAAACATGTTTAGTGCAAAATTGATAAGAATTTCATACTATGGGTAAAAATTGTAAAGTTTTGCTAAAATAGATTTTAGAGAAAAGAAAATTGATGCTTTGTTTTTTGTAACATTATAAGTAATAAGGAAATATAAGTTTGGTTGAAAACAGATTCCGAAAGTTTTTAAGACCTGTCAAGAGCAAAATGGTTATTTTTTATAAAAAGGCCAAAACGGACCCTAAAACATTTGATTTTGAAAAACGCTTCTTAAGGGGAATTTTTTTTATAACCCATTAGTAATGGGATGGTAAAATAAAGTGAGAAGTTTAGTGAGGGTCTGTAACTTGCAAAAAACACATTAAGGTTAAACTTGTCATTTTTTTTATAAAACTGCTAAAACGGACCCT
This sequence comes from Artocarpus hirsutus, assembly GCA_946598075.1. NCBI lineage: Eukaryota > Viridiplantae > Streptophyta > Magnoliopsida > Rosales > Moraceae > Artocarpus > Artocarpus hirsutus. The sequence goes on along the minus strand of CAMOHE010045751.1, from coordinate 26,649 downwards.
ATGTCCTCCAAATTAGCAAAACACCCTTAGACAAGAAATGTTCTAAATCATGCTAAACTGTAGAAACCAATAAGCACAAAGAATAAACATCTAAATGCTTAAGTTCCACGATCAATCAAGTAAGTCGATAAGCTATTGGTCAGGTGTCGTTGGAATAGGACACAGAGTCGACTAATAGAAGAACATAGATAAAATTGGAACCTTAGAGTGGTAAGTCTCAAATCTCACCTATACCATGAAAAAAATTGAATTTCAAATGCTTTATAAATGTTTGAAATGTAAAGCATTTGTTATGCATAATGTTAAAGTTCAAGTCATGATTTGCATTGTGATTGTAATTGTTACGTTTTATGTTTAGACAATAAATTATGTCATATAACATGTTCAATAAGATTACAAGATTGGTAATCTAAACCTCAAGTTAAGAGAAGGGAGTGTCGTACTACCCTCCAAACCTAAGGAAAGTGTCATGGTAAAGTTATGTTATAGCTTTAGTGTTTGATGGTCAAAAGTGTTTGGTATATACACTTAGGCCCGTAGTTCACGAAAGTTAAGAATGATGATAAAACGTTCATAAAAGAGCATAAATAGAACCATACATTATGACTTTGCTGAATTCCTTTCTATGAGAAATGTTGTATGAAAACATTTTATGAGAAATGTTTTAAGGAAAAAAATGTTTGTCAAAAACATTTTAAGAGAAATGCTTATCAGAAATGTTTTATGAAAAACATTTTATGAGGAAACATTTTATGGAAATGTTTTATGAAAGTCCTTTCATTGAAATGTCTTACGGGAAATGTTTTATGAAAGGTGTTTTACAAGAAAGGTTTTAAAAGAAAAGTTTTATTAATAAAGTTTTATATTTTGTGAGATATGCTTGAAGTTACTGAGCATAAGCACATTACAAGTTTTTTCATGCTACAAGTAGTTCTATAGAAGACTAGTAAGAGTGGTTGAAGAGCACAATGTTGTAGTGATAAATGCGATAGTTAGGTATGAATACCAGTACATAAATTTTTCAATGTAATAAAAGAAGTTTTCATTATATCAAAAAAATGAAGTTTTAAACAAATGAATGTTGAAAGAAAAGTTTTATAAAATGTATTTTAAAATGATATGCTTTTATGAATTGTTTTAAATGATTACAAAGAGAGGTTAGTGTTAGACGTGCATGCCCTAAGGAGTAAAAATGTAATATGTTTTTGGAGACATTTTTATCAATAAAGAATTCATTTACTATTTACATATACCAAATCTTGTCCTCTTTACGTTCATTTTTGTTGAATGTATGTTAAGCAAACAATAGTCTGAGACTGTCGGTCTAAACCTTTAAGAATTGGGCATATCATGGACGGATTATGTGGAAGACATGATTCCTAAAGTGACAGTCTAAATCATAAGAGCTGCAATCAAGGGAATAAAGTTGGGTGCTTTATTTATGTAAAGATTGTTGTGTTGTCTATATCCCTATTGGGACATGGTTTGTCTTGACCATCAGAGGTGGACTCCGAGAATAGAAACATTGACACGTTGTCCTAGGTGACAATGTATTGGATTGGGGCATAAAGTGAATTGATTTGGATTAATAATTTTGTCTTGACAATTCGATTCACTTTAGACAATTATTTGTATTGTATCTTAATCCTAAGATGAATAGTGGGCCTGTTGTCTTAACTTATGTCTTTTGATGTACCAAAAGGTGACACACACATTTTAATAGTGGTCTGTATGCCGGTACATTGGAGGCATGACTTTTGATAGCGTAGACCTATTATTCATAGATATGAAACTCATTGCTCCTCTTTAGGAGTAGTGATATCCTCTTATATGTATTATCCTGTAATTGGAAAACTAGAGCGCTCAACTATTTGGATACATAGGTGTAACCGAATGGTATATTGTCTTTACATAGTAAGTTTTTTGATGGTGAGATAATAGCATGTAAGATAAAAATATCGAGAAGGTAAGATAGAACTTGTCCTTAGCCGATTATGGATAATCCTATAGGGATACGATACACTATGATATGTCATGGAAACCTAGCCACACGAGCTTCGTAATTCTATATAGTTCGAGAGTGCAGCTCCAAGCTTTTAGTGGAGTAGCGTTGGAGTTGATAATTATGAAATGTATATTTGGGATATTGGGTTTCATAATTATCAGGAGCTTGAACTATATAGGTCTATTTGGTCCCCTTTGCTAGCTCACAAAATCCTGTAACAATACGATTACTTTTTCAATAATTGGTGACTTATGTTAGATTTATTAGATTGGTTAAAATTCAGAAGAATCAAATAATTCATGTCTGTTTATTGGTTGAATTAATTTTGTGATAAAATTAATTCAAGGTAAACTTGTTGAGTTATTGGGATCGGATAATTCTTGTATGTTTATTAGTTGATTTAATTTTTGAATAAATTAAATCAAGATAAACTTATAGAATTATCAGAAATTCATTTATTTTCTTACAGATGATCTAGATAAAGTTGTTTTAATTAGATAACTTCTCTATCGGATCATTTCAATTAAAACTAAGACTTTATCCTATAGAATCTCGAGTGGAAAATAAAAGATTCGCTGAAATTTTTATCAACAGTTTGGCATGCAGATCCTTAAGTTTGGCCTATGAATGGGGCAAGTTCGGCCTGCCAGTTAGGCAAATCGGCCCTATGCGCGATAAAAAGATCATGCGTTTTCACACGGATCTCATTAGATATTGATTTGAATTTGGTTCTAATTTGAATTTTGAGGCATTATCTGATAAGGACTGACTCTTGGACCCAACCTCTATAAAAAAGGGAATGAGTCTCACTATTATTTAGATCAATTAAGAGATTAAGAGTGATACTCTGTAAGTGAGATTTTAAAACTCCCTAAGAGTTCCTGTTCACAAATCATGAACACGAACTTTGGGTTCTCTCAATTGGTTAAAAGGAGAGTCATCTAGTGGAAGAGCTGTATGTGTGAGCCCACACTCACTCTGATTGTGGATAGAGAATAGCGAAGAAGACTAGTTGGTTGAGGCTCTTCTAGAATGTTACTTCTCTTCAAGGATTACGGGGAGTTCTTCGACTTTTAGAGGTTAGTAAGATCTGATTAATTTATGCACATAGCATGTCTAACTTGAGTTTTGGAAAATACTTTGATGTAAAATTTTTAAAATTGCACTGCATACTATTTTTTCAATAATTGGTATCAGAGCTATGGTTTTTACATAAATTTACGAGTTTGTGATCATGGTATGTGTGTAAATTATGTGATCTTGATCTCTCCCGTGCTTGAATTTAATTTTATAGAGAGTTGGCACTCTATGTTTCTATATAATTTTATGTTGTCATGGATTATATGGTGAATGTTTATTAATTAATTATGGTTGATTAAATAAATAAATAAATAATTATTAATTAATTAATTTATATCGGTTATGGTTCCTTAGAGGTTAGAATGTCTATTTAGCTTTGTCATGTAATTAGATGACGGACTATCATCTCCGTCTAGAAATTATTATTTAATTTTAAATTTGTAAAAATTTTGTAATTAAATAATCATTTGAAGAAGACGGACCTAGAAGATGGATAATTGCAATCCTAAGTATTTCCTGAGTCTCTAATTTTATGTTTTTGAATTGCTAAAAATAAAATTGATGAATTGCATTAAAATTGTATTTTCTAGAAAGAGTGATTTCTGCTCGATCAACATGTCGAAACCCCAATTCGACAGGCCGATGGTTACTGATCGGCAAGTCAAATGAGAGGTTCGACAGGCCGTCAGCTGTGCAGAAATCAAGTGGCTTTGGCAGCAGGCCGAACTTCTAGTTCGGCAGGCTGATTTGTCATGATCGACAAGCCGGTGGATCATGACCGGTAGACCGATCACCTAGATCGGCTTGCTGACAAAGAGCTGAAAATTTTTCAAAAAAGGTAAAGTTTTTCGTGCAGTTTTAATTTTATTTTTGGGACAATTCTAAACAACATTAAATTTGGATATGATTGGAAATATAGAGTATTTGATTCATACGGGATTGAAGACTTGGAGATGGAATTTACATGAAGAACAATACAGCTTGAAGATTCAAGGATGAAGAATTGATAATATGTTTCGATTATTCTCTTGTAATCTTTGTTTTTTTATTCTCTAGGGTGAAACCATAACATTATGGTTATTTATTATTATTTTGCTTGTAGCTTTGCTTGTCTGCATTATAATATGATTTGCCAAGTATATTGATAACATGTCATATAGAATAGGGAGTGCCGCTCATGTTAAAATTGTTCATGCATATGTTTTAAAATAAAACCTTGATTTCAAAAGATTGAGTAGGAGAAGGTTTTCAAAAAGAAGACCTAAGGCTTCCATCGTTGGTCCATAGGAAAAACATGATGGTCCCGACCCTTAGGAAGGGATTTCTATCATGTACTAGATTAGATCTCCGAGAGGATAAGGTATTTTAGTATGATTTATGATTGCACACCCCTAGGTGGTGATTATAAATCATGGATAAAAATATTGAAACGATCGTTATACACTCATGTGAATTTTATTATTAACCTCTCCTAGGAGCTCTGTTAATAGAATTAATGGCCAAAGAAATGATTATTAATATATGCTGGGTCATATGGGTCCTAGATGGCATATATTAATCGGGAGGAGATCCGTGTTCCTGATTGAATTTCGCATGACTTTCCTAGGAGCTTGTTGAATTCTAAGTTGGGAATTATCATTGTAAGGTTGTGATATTTTCAAGGTTTTGACACATAAACACATTTGTATGTTTTTACATGATTGCGTTATTTTGCTAAATTATTATTGTATGTTTGATTATGTTTGCTATATGCTTCTTTATTGTAGATTAAAAATGTCTAAAAATGATTTATCATCGATACTTGACAAAAATCAATTAACCGGAGAGAATTATAATGATTGGAAATGGAACCTGGATATCGTCCTCTCCTTTGAGAAACTAAAATTTGTGTTGACAACCCCTTGTGCTCCTGAGCCTATGGGAGATTCCACCAACCATCAATTCCAAGCATACGATCGCTAGAAAGATGCAAACGATCAGGCTCGCTGCTATGTTATGGCCAGCATAAACAACGTGCTACGGGCTCAACATGAAGATTATGAGACTGCAAAGTAGATCTTGGATAATCTTAAAGACATGTTTAGAGACCAAGCCCTGACAAAGTGGCAAGGGGTGCTTCAAAAACTCTTAAAAGGTAAGCAGAGGCCGGGGACATCTATAAAGGAGCACATGATGTTGGTCATGGGTTACCTTGCTGAGGCTCAAACTAATGGAGCCGACATCGATGCTGAAACTCAGATGACTATGGCCTTTGAGACTCTATCAAAGGAATTTATTTTGTTTAAAGCTACTTTTAATTTGAGCAATAGGCAAGATATGACCTTAATAGAATTAATGAAACAGTTTCAAGAGTTTGAACTACTAATCAGGGAGTCTCCTGCTGGTGGTGAGGCCAATTTGGTAACTGCTTCTGGTTCCAATCCCAACTCTGGGAATGGAAAGAAGCAACAGGCCAAAAATAGGAAGTCTTCTATTCTTGCTAACAACAAGAGCAAGAAGAAAAAGAATAAGAACCCAAAAAAGCTTAAGTGCTTCTTCTATGGAAAGGTTGGGCACATTAAGAAGCATTGCAAGGACTTCCTTTCCAAAGGAGGTAGGTGTGATCTTCTGCATTTAGAAACTTGTTTAGTTGAGGAATCTAGTGACATTTAGGTCATAGATTCTGGTGCAACTAATCATGTTTGTGTTTCTCTGCAGGGGTTCAAAGAAACAAGAAGTCTGCTTTATGAAGACTTCATGTTTCGGATGGGCGATAGATCCTTAGTCTTAGCGGAAGCAGTGGGAGACGTCCATCTTTATTTTGATAATTATAGGAATTTAATTTTGCAAGATTCTTTTTATGTTCCTAAATTTAAAAGGAATTTAATTTTTGTAGCTTGTTTATTTAAAGGCTCCGACTTGGTTTTTTTTAATAAAGTGGTGATTCGTAAAAACAAATCTTTTATCTATTCTGGATGGATGCAAAATAATATATATTTTATCAAACTTCAGATGGACTTACTGCTTAATGCTGAGATAAATGATAATAATTCTAAAAGATTTAAAACTTCTAACTCTAATAAGACTTATCTTTGGCATTTGTGCCTTGGTCATATTAACCTAAATAGGATTCAAAGGTTGGTAAGGGATGGACCTTTAAGTCACTTAAAGGTGGAATCTATACCTCAATGTGAATCTTGTTTAGAGGAAAAAATGACCAAAAGACCATTTAGGTCTAAGGGCAATAGGGCCGAAGGGCTTCTAGAACTTGTGCCTAGTGATGTTTGCAGACCGATGAACATCCGGGCACAGGAGGGTTTTAGTACTTCGTCACTTTTATTGACGATTACTCAAGGTATGGGTATGTGTATCTGATGCACCACAAAAGCAAAACTTTTGACAAGTTCAGAGAGTTTTAGGCTGAAGTGGAAAAGCAATTGGGTAGACCTATAAAGACACTTCGATCTGATCAAGGTGAAGAATACCTTTCTGATGAGTTTTTGGGACACTTATTAGAGAATAAGATTTTATCCCATTTGACTATGCTGGGCACTCCATAGCAAAATGGCATAGCGAAAAGAAGGAATAGGACTTTATTAGACATGGTAAGGTTCATGATGTGTTATTCATCATTGCCTTTATTCTTTTGGGGATATGCACTACAAACCACATGTTATCTTTTGAACAATGTGCCTTCAAAATCAGTCCCTAAAACTCCTCACGAGTTGTGGACGAGCAGGAAGACATCTTTAAACCATATTCGCATATGGGGATGTATGGCTCATGTCCTGTTTAAGGATGTGAATAAGTTGAAAGCACGTTCAAAAGTTTGGGTGTTTGTAGGATATCCAAAAGGAACTAAAGGTGGTTACCCAAAGGAAAATAAAGTAGTGGTTTCAACTAATGCAACTTTCCTTGAGGAGAGTTACACGGATGACTTTGAACCTCAAAGTAAAGTGGTGCTTGAGGAGTTAAGGAGTGATCCAATCACTCTGGAGGTTCCGAATGAAACCGTTCCGATCAGTGTAGAAAAACGAAATGAACTCGAACAATAATCTAAGGGGCTTCGGCATAGTGGGAGGATCAGGTGTCAACTCTATTGGTATATGTTCAATTGAGAGGCTTTTTTGGCTGAACCGAATGAACATGACAAGTATCCTTACACTTACACAGAGGCTATGGAGGATGTTGATTCTAAACTCTGGACAGAGGTCATGAACACAAAAATGAAGTCTATGGAGACTAATCAGGTCTAGGAGCTTGTGGATCTTCTCAAAGGGTTAAAACCCAGAGGGTGTAAGTGGATCTAGAAGAGAAAGAGAGGAATGGATGGAAAAGTCGAAACCTTGAAGGCTAGACCGGTTGCTAAGGGTTACACGCAAAATGAAGAATCGATTACGAGGAAACCTTTTCGCTTGTGGCCATGCTTAAGTCCATTTGGATTCTCTTGTCCATAGCTATCGTTCTCAACTACGAGATTTGGCAAATGGATGTCAAGACAGCTTTTCTAAATGGCTATCTTGATGAGTCCATTTATATGGAACAACCAAACAGGTTCAAGGTCAAAGGTCAAGAGGGTAAGGTTTGTAAGCTACTAAAGTTAATTTATGAACCTAAACAAGCTTCCCGTTCTTAGAACATAAGATTTGATCAGGTAATCAAGACTTATGGGTTCTCACAAAATGATCATGAACTTTGTGTTTACAAACACATTAAGGATAAGAAGGTGGTTTTCTACTGCTCTATGTAGATGACATTCTGCTAATTAGCAATGACATTGGGGCATTGTCATCAGTCAAATTTTGGTTGACCAAGTAGTTTGACATAAAGGACTTGGGTGAGGCTAATTTTATTCTCAGTATCCAAATCTTTCGAGATAGAAAGAACAAAATGATAGCTTTGTACCACACTGGCTACATAGATAAAATTCTCAAGAGGTTTACAATGTAGGATTCCAAGAAAGGTGGGCAACCATCTAGGTCTAGAATTACTCTTTCTAAAAAAGACTCTCCAAAGTCTGAGGAAGAAAGAGAATATGTGAAGAAGGTGCCTTATGCTTCGGCAGTGGGTAGTCTCATGTATGCCATGCTTTGCACACGACTGGATATTTGCTATACAGTCGGGATTGTAAGTTGATTTCAAGCGGATCCGAGACCGAACCATTGGGTTGCGGTCAAGCATATTTTCAAGTACTTAAGAAGGACTCAAGGGTATATGGTTGTGTATTTGGGTGAGAACTTAACTCTTCTAGGATATACTGACTTGGATTTTCAATCCTGTCTAGATTCAAGGAGATCGACTTTTGGGTTTGTGTTTTCTTTGGGTGGCGGTGCCATCAGTTGGAGAAGTGTGAAGCAAGATTGCATTTTGGATTCAACGATAGAGGCCAAGTATGTGGCAACTAGTGATGCTTCCAAAGAAGCAGTGTGGCTCTACAAGTTTCTTGAAGATCTTGAGATAGTTCCTGGTATGGATAAGGCGGTATCACTATATTGTGATAACAGTGTGGCAGTAGCTAGTGCTTAGGAACCAAGATTTCACAAGAAGAGTAAACATATTGATCGAAAGTATCATATGATAAAAGACTTCGTCGAGGGCAGGCATGTCACGATATGCAAAATCGCATCAGAGGACAATTTAGCAGATCCATTCACAAAGACACTTACTGGGAGAGTCTTCGAGAGGCATGTGGAAGCTATGGGGATAGGAGATTTGTCATATTTACTCACTTAGTGCAAGTGAGAGATTGTTAGACATGTATGCCCTAAGGAGTAAAAATGTAATATGTTTTTAGAGACATTTTTATCAATAAAGAATTCATTTATTATTTATATATATCAAATCTTGTCCTCTTTACTTTCATATTTGTTGAATGTATGTTAAGCAAATAATAGTCTGAGACTGTCGGTCTAAACCTTTAAGAATTGGGCATATGATGGATGGATTATGTGGAAGACACAATTCTTAAGGTGACAGTTTAAATCATAAGATCCGCAATCGAGAGAATCAAGTTAGGTACTTTATTCATGTAAAGATTGTTGTGTTGTTTATATCCCTATTGGGAGATGGTTTGCCTTGACCATCGGAGGTGGACTTCATGAATAGAAACATTAGCACGTTGTCATAGGTGACGATGTGTTGGATCAGGACATAAAGTGGATTGATTTGGATTAATAATTCTATCTCGGCAAATCGATTCACTTTAGACAACCATTTGTATTGTATCTTAATCTTGAGATGAATAATGGGCTTGTTGTCTTGACTTGTGTCTTTTGATGTACCAAAGGGTAACACACACATTTTAATAGTGGTATGTATGCCTGTACGTTGGAGGCATGATTCTTAATAGCATAGACCTGTTATTCATAGATATGGAATCCATAGCTCCTCTTTAGGAGTAGTGATATCCTCTTATATGTGTTATCCTATAATTGAAAAATTGGAGCGCTTAACTATTTGGATACATAGGTGTAATCGAATGGTATATTGTCTTTGGATAGTAAGTTTTTTGATGGTGACATAATGGAACGTAAGATAAAAATAATCAGAAAGTTAAGACAGAACTTGTCCTTAAGGTGATTATGGATAATCCTATGGGGAAACGATACACTATGATATGTCATGGAGACCTAGCCACATGGGCTCATAATTCTATATAGTTTGAGGGTGCATCTCCAAGTTTTTAGTGGAGTAGCTTTGGAGTTGATAATTATGAAATGTATATTTGGGATATTAGGTTTCATAATTATCAAGAGCTTGAACTATATAGGTCTATTTGGTCCCTTTTGCTAGCACACAAAATCTTGTAATGATACGGCATGCTTTTCCAATAATTGGTGACTTATGTCAGATTTATTAGATTGGTTGAAATTCGAAAGAATCAAATAATTCATGTCTGTTTATCTGTTGAATTAATTTTGTGATAAAATTAATTAAAGATAAACTTGTTGAATTATTGGGATCGGATAATTCTTGTCTGTTTATCAATTGATTTAATTTTTGAATAAATTAAATCAAGATAAACTTGCAAAATTATCAATAATTCATTTATTTTCTTAGAGATTATCTAGATAAAGTTTTTTTTTTTAGATAACTTCTCTATTGGGTTATTTGAATTAAAATTGAGACTTTATCTTATAAAATTTCGAGTGGAAAATAAAAGATTTGTTGAGATTTTTATCGACAGTTCGACATGCCGATCTTCAACTTTGGCTTGCCGATGGGGCAAGTTTGGCCTGCTGGTTAGGCAGATCAGCTTGCCTATGCACAAGAAAAAGACCACGCGTTTTCACACAGATCTCATTAGATATTGATCCAAATTTGGTTCTAATTTGAATTTTGAGGCATTATCTAATAAGGACTGACTCCTAGACTCAACCTCTATAAAAAGGGAATGAGTTTCACTATTATTTAGATCAATTGAGAGCTTAAGAGTGATACTCTACAAGTGAGATTCTGAAACTTCCTAAGAGCTCTTGTTCACAAATCATGAACATTAGCTTTGGGTTCTCTCAATTGGTTGGAAGGAGAGTCACCTGGTGGAAGAGCTGTGCGTGTGAGCCCACACTCGCTCCGATTGTAGATAGAGAATAGCGAAGAAGACCAGTTGGTTAAGGCTTTTCTAGAACGTTACTTCTCTTCATAGATTACAGGAGTTCTTCGGCTTTCAAAGGTTAGTAAGATCTGATTAACTTATGTATATAGTATGTCAGACTTGTGTTTTGGAAAATACTCTAATGTAAAATTTTTAAAATTCCACTATGTAATATTTTTCCAATAGTTAGAACTATGTTTCAGTTTATATTGCAAAGAAAGTCGCAACAATTTCTAGAAAGTTTTAAGAAGAGAAAAAATTTTACCCATATTTTCATACTAGTAAGCAAGAATGAAGAATAAGAAATGATGTATAAGCAAGTAAAGTAACGGCTTGAAAAAGATAGTCATTACAGGTGTATCAGAGTGGTATCCTATCATCCTATTTTACACTGTTGTGTTTCCGCTTCACTGTAGCTCATGTAAGTTAATTTTAGTAAGTAGAAAAGTTAGTATTTAATAGGTACATGTTGCCATACCAGGTTCATGGTCCTTGATGTCGACACACCCTAATGAGCAACAAGACAAGGAAGACCATAGGGTGAGTGCTAATTTACATGTTATTGAATTTTGACGAATCGATGGTAATCACCTATATCATGCATGTCGAGACAAAGCTAGTCAAATTTGGTCAATGCCAATCAACAATTGACCTAAGCATTCCAAAAATCAAAAGGATGAGCTCATAACACATTATAATGTTTTGGCAACAACAATGTTCTCTGTTTGAACGAATCTCATTTCATTAGAAGTCGTTCGGTTTAAATGTATATGAAACGAGAAGAAACAGATCAAGGCAATGGAATAACGGATCCTAAAATGATCTTTTTGGTGATTTCATCACCATATTTGCGACTTGTCATGGAGCGGATGTTGGAATAGGAGTACGCAACAAATTTTAAAATTTTTTTTAATTATGTAACATATTTTAAAAAAAAATTTTAATAAATAAACTCTTTTCCATAAATGACCTAGACGTACTATATACGATAAATTATAAATGATTTTACGTACCTATATGAATTGGACCGCATTTTGATAGAAATCGTTTGACAAAACCTCTATCGAGAATTGCATCCAAAAGAGTCTCAACCAATTGGTCTTTTTTGTTATTCTCTTTTTTATGATCGAAGTGCAAGTAGGCACATGTTATTCAATTCTTCCTTGGTAACTCTCCCATAATCACAAGAGAAAAATTAGAATTATTGATCTAGTTGTTGAACAATAATCTCATAAAGTAGTAGAATTTTTCTCTCTAAACCTTTTAAGTGACTTCCCTTTAGGGTTAATAATGATATGAAAGTAGAGGAACATGTTACCTATTTATAGAGACCTATAGAGCATCTTTTCTTATTAGATAGTTCTTTTGAATTCAGCCAAAAACCAAATCTCACAGCAAAAACATGTAAAACGTGTTTTGTTGATTTAGCAGAGGCGATCGACCACCCTCAGTATAGTAGGGTCGATGCCCAATGAAGGTTAAAGTGATAGGTTTTCAAGGCTCTAGGCAAGCCATCCAACCTACCAGTTCACCAGTTTTGACCCGGTTGGATTTTTACCTATTCTACTTGACTCGAAAGCTCTTATAAAGTCTCAGTTTTAATTCAAATAATCCAATGCATAATTTATCTTATTAAATCAGTCATATATGTATAATCCCATATTCAAATAAAATATTTTTCAAATAATTCAACATGTTTATTTTTGAATTCATTCTCAAAATTAATTCAACCAATAAACTAACATAAATTATTAAATCTAATCAACCGAATTTAATCCAATCTTAAGAATTAACATAAGTTACCAATATGTCAAAAAAATACACTGTATCGTTATAGGAAATATTGTGAGCTAGTAAACGGAACCTGATTGACTTATAGATCTAGTTCCTATAATTATAAGATAATATATCTCCGATATGTACATTTTATAATTATCAGCTCTAAAGTTATTCCATCAAAAGCTTAAGGCTATACTCTTAAACTATATATAAATTATGAAACTCTAATAAGTTATACGTCCATGACATATCATAATATGTAACATCCCTATAGGAATTTATTGTTGGAAATATTGATTCGATGAAACAGCGAAACTTCAATAAATTTTATTAATCACCTAGAAACATACTCATATTGCTATAAGTAATAAATAGAATTTTAATTAAATAAACCCGTTCATGAACTGGAAGCAACACGTCTGACTAAAAATCTCAATCTTTAGATCTTCAAGGCTAAGTCTCTTCCTTTTAGTCATTGTGTATGTAGGCACAACACAATAAAAACTCACCATAGACTCTCCTCTAATTTTCTCACTCTAAAAGAAGCACCAAAAACTCTCTTTTTCTAACTTACCATAAATGAGGAGGAGAGATACCTATTTATAGAGTTTACAAGAGGAGGTTAAAAATCTAGTAGGATTAGGAGAAGATTTTTCTCTCTTCTCTTTAAACTCCATACACCAATCATAGTGATCTCCCTATCACTATGCACGCCTATTGCAATCAGAGGAAGATTCGAATCCCAGCCAATCATAGTGTAGGATTATGCGATTATCTGCAACTTCTAAGACAATTCCCATTCAAATAATTCTATTTAAATTAGATTCTAATTACTCTAGATAATTATCTAGCTTAATTAATTATGAATTATTATCCTTTATTAAATTCAAATATAATTAGGATTTAAATTAATTGTTCAAATAATTAATTATTAGAAAATCCCAACAATTAAATTTGAATAAATATTATCTTAAAATTAATTAATTAATTAACAAATTTTCAAATCTACCCCTCGATAGGTGGCTACAGTCCTTCTCGCTTGGGCTAGGTGCCACACATAGTCCAACTGGACTTTTGGGTCTACACACTGATAGGTCCAATAACTCATTTGGCATAACTTTCTGTATTATTTGTGGTAAACCGCATTCTACACAACTAGTCATGAAATTTGTGAGCTAGCATTAAGACTTGATGGACATATATTATTAGGCCCCAATAATAACAGGTAAACTAAAGCCCAATTAATTATCCGTTTAATTATTAACTGTGGCATCAGTCCATAAAGAGCCAAAGTTGCACTCTTAATAATATATCATATTACGAGACTATTTATTAGTTTTGTCCATGACCTCTCAAGCATATGTGTATCCACATATGTTATCCATAATCAGATGAAGGACTTAGTTCCATTTTACATTCCAATTATTTTATCTCAAAGTTTCCTTATTTAACTTATTTGGAAAATTCCATTTACAAAAAAGACAAATGGAAAATCATCTTGTTGCCACAAGTATCCAAATGCCTAAGGCCGCGCTCTTTTCCATATTCTCAAACAATGCCTTTGTAAGGATAACATTAACTCTCTGTTAGAGAGCTATGGATTCCATGTCTGTAGATTATGCTCTCATCGAATAAAAGTTGCATCTCCAACCTACCAACAATAGAGCCTTTGTTCATTGAAACACCTACCTTTGGCATATCAAAAAATGCAAACTGTAAACATAGAGTCATGAATCTATTTCAGGATTATGATCACACATAGATAATTGTCAAAGTAAATTGATTTAAGATAAACAGAATTATTGTTAAATCAATGAAACTTTAGATCCAGTCTAGTGTGCAACTACCATTAGGTCTACTACACCTATGTGTCTACTAGGAAGTCAATCTGCTTTGACAGCATAAAGAACTGTCTCCCCAATTAGACATAGATCCTCATTATAACCTTATCATGTATAAAGCATTTAGCTTGTATTTATACTGCATATAAACTCTATATATTGCCGATCCTAAGATTTGGTTATAATAGTCATAAAACACTTGTTTGCAAAATGCTTAAAGATAATAATGAAAGCAATATGAGGACCATTATTAACACATAAAATATTCATATTATTATTTCTTTATTTACTTAATCCAAAATTTCATTAATTACAAATAAAGTATTTGTTCCTTAGGGCACCAATCCTGACATTCAAAATCACCTTAAGAATAAATTCTGTTTTACCTTTCTAATTATATTTATCTTATGTTCTATTATCTCACCATTGAAATACTTACCATTCATAATTAATACAAATAGTATACTATTTGGTTACACATATGTATCCAAACAGTTGGGTGCTTTATTTTTCTAATTACATGATCATGCCTATAAGAGAATATCATTAACTCTACAAAAGAGCTATGGATTCCATATCTATGAATAACAAATCTACGCCATTCAAGAGTCATGTCTCCAACGTACTAGTATGCATACATTCATATAATTCAAGATGTCATCCTTTGGTACATCAAAAGACACAAGTCAAGAACACAAACCCATTGATTCATTTCAAGATTGAGATGTAACACATATGATTGTCTAAGGTAAATTGATTTATTCAAATAGAATTATTAACTAAATCAATTCATTTTTAGTCCTAAACCAATACATTGTCATCAATGACAATATATCAATGTCTCTATTTGTGAAGTCCAACTTCGATGACCAAGACAAGCCATCTCCCGTTAGGGATGTAGACAACATAACAATCTTGACATGAATAAAGTGCCTAACTTTTTTCTCTCAATTGCAGACCTTATATATTTAAACTATCACCTTAAGATTCATATCTTTTGCAAAATCTATCATTCATATGCACGATCTTAAAAGTTTAGAATGACAGTCTCAAACCTTTTGTTTGGTTATCATACACTTAACATAAATAAACATATGATTTATGAAATAAATATTAAACTCTTTATTGATTAAATGTCTCTAAAAACTATTACATCATTTAATCCTTAGGGTACCTAGTCTTATAATTTCCCACTTGCCCTAAGTGAGTAAATGTGATATGTTGTGCATCCTTGTAGACTTGATAGGCTATATTGTCCTCAGACGCAACCTTAAATATTGTCACATTTTCACTCACCATGTTGTCCATCATCACATGACATTCTCTGCTTGTTTGCTTACTCATCTTATGATATCTTGACTCCTTGGTATTAATTATTACCTTATCCATTCTAGGCACTACCTTAAGATCTATAAGGAACTTGCAGAGCCATGTTGCTTCTTTCAAAGCATCACAGGCAGCCACATACTAGGCCTCCATCATTGAATTAAAAGTGCAAATTTTTACAAACAATGGCTCTTCCTCTTAGAGTAACATAGATCCTAAAGTTAATCTTTTCAAACCTAGATAGGATTAAAAATCTGAATTAGTATATCTAAGATATGTTAGGTTCTCACTGGAATACACTAGCATAGAACTTCTTGTCCTTCTTAAGTACTTGAAAATATGCCTGACCGCAACCCAAAGGTTCGGTCTTGGATCTGATTGGAATCGACTAACTATCCCAACTACATAGCATATATCATGACGTGTGCAAAGCATTGCGTACATGAGACTACCTACTGCTGAAGCATAAGGCACTAGCATAGAACTTCTTGTCCTTCTTAAGTACCTGAAAATATGCCTAACTGCAACCTAAGGGTTCGGTCCTGGATCTGATTGGAATTGACTAACTATCCCAACTACATAGCATATATCATGATGTGTGCAAAGCATTGTGTACATGAGACTACCCACTGCTGAAGCATAAGGCACCCTCTTCATGTATTCTCTTTCTTCCTCACAATTTGGACAATCTTTCTTTGAAAGAGTAATTCTAGACCTAGATGATTGTCCACTTGTTTTTGAATTTTGCAACACATATTTCTTGATAATTTCATCTATGTGGAAAGCTTGGGATAAAACTATCATTTTTGTTTTTTCTATCTCGAAACATTTGGATACCAAAACATAATTAGCTTTACCTAAGTCCTTCGTGTCAAACTGCTTGGTTAACCAAACTTTAACAAATGACCCCTACAACGTCATTGCCAATAAGCAAAATGTCATCTACATAAAGCAGTAGAAATACCACCTTCCTACCCTTTATGTGTTTGTAAGTACATGGTCTATCCATGTTTTGTTCAAACTCCTAAGTTTTGATGACTTAATCAAATCTTATATTCCAAGAGCGAGAAACTTGCTTAAGTCCATAAATTGACTTTAGCAACTTATAGAGTGTATTCTCTTGACCCTTAGCTCTAAACCCGTCTGGGTGTACCATATAGATGGTATCATCAAGATGACCATTCAAGAAAGTTGTCTTGACATCCATTTTTGAAATCTTGCAATCGAGAGTGGCTACAATAGACAAGAGTATGCGGATGGATGTAAACATGACTACAGGCGAAAAGGTTTCCTCATAATCGATTCTTTTTTTTTGCATGTATCCCTCTACTACCATTCTAGCCTTATGGGTTTCAACTTTCCTTGTTGCACCCCTCATTCCCTTATAGACCCATTACACTCTATGGGTTTTACCCCTCTAGGAAGGTCCATAAGTTTCTAGACTTTATTAGACTTCATCTCAGTGTTCATAGCTTTTGTAATGCCTATTCTTTTCTGCTATGGATATTTGTATTAAGTAAACATTAGAACATGATATTTTACAAGTTATTATTATTTATGTTGAGTAAATGAACTTTTTATTTAGTAATGTTGTAGGTAACGGTCACGTAGGATTGATGTGCTTGGGTTGTTCATGTAAAAAATGATGATAAACATAAAGTATTTATTGATTTTATAAGAGTATCAACTTGCTCTAAATTTCTGATCTTTATAATGCTCTAAAGTTATATATATACCCTAGAATTATATTCTTGAGAATGACATAAATTTCACTGCATATATTCTTATTTTTATAATAGTTATGATGTCATGATAATTATATGTGTAACATTTTTATTATGGTGTTAAGAAACTCAATTATGTAAAGTGTTCAAAAGAATAATAATAATAATAATAATAATAATAATAATAATAATAATATGTAAATTAATATTTTTGGGGTCATGGGAGCAAACATTATTGTTGTGTATAAATAATTATTCATTATAATTAAATTATGTTAAATTAGATTACATTATATTATATTATATTAAATTACATTATATTACTGATGTTGTTGCTAAGTTTGATCAATTGACACACCTTTGCTTGGGAATGGTCAAATATGATGGTGGGAGGGTTAGGAGGTTGATCAGGGTTCTTTGACCTAAAATTGCAGCAATCGTTGATGGGTAAGTCTACTTAGAGATTAGGTACAAGTTGTTTGAGGGCACAGCAGGCTGAATTTCACCTATCAAAGTTGAAGAGAAACCAACCCCAATAAAGTCATCCTACGAATAACTTGAACACTCAGAACTGATCCCATGGTAATAAGAGAAAGGGTAATTCTAGAACTCAAAGCAACAAAAAAGGTGGTAGAGGCCAGTATAACAACAACAGGCAGATGCAACCTTGTGCCAAAGATGGAAAGAAGCACTAGGGTGAATACCATCATAGAACAAACCATTGCTTTATTTACGACTGTTGGGGGTGAGCTCGGTGCCACCGCCAAGGAGTCTTACTCCAGGTGGTCGGCAAAACAACTCGACAAAGCTACAGGGAGCTAACAGCTTATCCCGATGAACTTGAATTGCCTGTCCAAGGTGCTTTTTAGGGCCCTCCGGTCCGCGCCACAACTAGTTGCCACCTCAGATTAGAGACCAGCTCTGGTTGGTTTACCCTTACTTGCAAGCAGGCTGCTACTCGCTATCACCGGCTAACAGATGGCAGACAACTTGCCATCAGATGGGAGGCAATCCAACTGTAGAGGGTACGACATTTGTCTTCTGCTTTCTAACATGCCTTGATGTGACACACAGGCTGTGGGCAAAACCCACCTAATACCCGGTCTAAGTGGTAACCTATAAATATGGTGCATTTATTGCATTCAGGCATGCATGCTTCTTCCCACCTAACAAGCTCCCTTTCTCTACCGAGCAACCCTTGCCTTAAGCGTCAGCGAGCCCTTGTCTATTGACTGACCTGTCTTTCTCTTGCTTCCGAAGCATCCCTCCTCTTGTTGTAGGTCCACCCAAACAGGAAGATATGAGCAAGGAAGACCTAAGCATTGTGCATAGTCACATGTGGTGCTGATCTGCGGCCAAACTCCAGTAAGCATCAATATTTTGGCATTAGAAGGAGGGCCACCTAGACCTTTCACTTGAAGTTGCTAGCCGCAGCAAGCTAGTGAACTGAGATAGTAACTCGAGGCAATGCCCGAGACGAGGGTACACGATAGGAGGGGTCGGAAGAAGCCCAAAACCAAAATCAGAATCCGACTAGACCTAGGGGCCGTCCTTGAGCCACAAGCTCCCATTCTAGGGGTCAGGGAAGCACGACGAGGGCCGAATAGGTGCAAGATTCAATTGTCCAAGACCCTATCTAGGAACTGACCAATGCTATTCTTAGTAGGATTAGCGTCAGGTGGCTCCTGGCCTCCTATGTCTAGCCCCGGTTGACTAGGTTGGGGGTCAGGCAATACAAGATGCCGCTGACCCCAGTGAAACTAATTTTGAGTGCTCTAGAAGATCTACACATGGTGTCTCGATGAACAACAGACTCGTCTGAGAAAATCACCTTGACCCGTGAAGGCATAGGCTCAATCATCGTAGAGCTTTCGAGCATATGTTTTTGATCAACTCGGGAGCCAAGGGAAGCACAGCAAGGTCGCCAACCCAGAGCAGGTGATAGTGTTGGGGGCAGAGCACCCTATAGGGTTGAACTGCTTGAAGGTACCAATAGTTGCCAATTTTGGGAGTTGTAGCACTAAATCGATGAAATTTGCAACAATTGCTTTGGTTTGGACGATGTCGGTGCCTTAGATCCATCATTTATCGACGTCATCATACGAGTCCCGATGTCATCCAAATTCAAAATCCCTCAAATCAAGGCCTACGACGAGACCACATACATTGATAAGCATGTTGAATTGTACCAAGGACACATGCTCCTACAAAATGCTAGCAACGTAGCCATGTGCAAGGCCTTTTCTTTGACTAACTTGGCAATGGTTTTGACGACTTGAGCTGTCTCCCATCACTTCTTTTCAACAGCTCTCTAATGCCTTTTCGGTAGCCTTCTCCACAACAAAAACAAGGAGAAAGGAATAACCTATTTATATGCTGTTAAGTAAGGAGATGGTAACATTAGAGATTATATAAACTGGTTTACCTGAGCAGCACTCTAAGTCAAGCACGTCGAAGATGAGACCCTAAAACATGCCTTCGTAAGGGGTCTCCGAGACGAGAAGCTGACATGGTCGTTGGCATTTGAGTAGCCGAGCACATTCTCTCAGATGCTTAGCTACGCATAAAGGTATACTGACGCAACTGAATATATGAAGAGCCATAGAGAAGAAGCTAGCAGTAGCAGGAAGAAGAAGGAGAAAAAGCAAAAAAAGGCATTCGAACAGCCCGACGCTGAGCAAAATAAGAAGCAAAAGATGAAAAAGAAGACCGAGAAGCCAAAAGTGCCGATCGACAAGTTCCAAATCTATACGCCTCTAGTAGCAAGCATAGATGAGGTACTAGCGTAGGTGAGCGAAAGGAACCTATTGGTTGACCCACCCAAGCTCAACGGTAGCAAAGCAAAGCGGGACCAAAGCAAATATTGCAATTTTCACAAGGATGTGGGACATAACACTTACAACTACATTCAATTCAAGGACTAGACCGAGAGACTGGTCCGAGACGAACATTTGTGGGAGTTTGTAGAGCAAGTTTTAACTCCAGGTTCTGTAGCTAGGAAAGACGACCAACTAAGCCGAGATGCTCTAAGTCGTACATGCAATTGTGGGAATGCTTCGGAACCCCCAAACATTGTTCACACAATTTTCAGAGGGCCTGTCACTAAGGACACATTGAGTGGGCGGCGGGCTTATGTTTGAGAAGCTCGATTGGTCGAGAGGGGCAAGCTCATTAACATGTCCGAGCATGCCAATAAAATTTGCTGCCAACAAGACATGCTGATCACCTTTACGAAAGAAGAGGTGGATAAATTAATTCATTCGCACAATGATGTTCTTGTGTGTTAATTGCACATTGCTAATAACATAGTACAGCGTGTGCTGATCGAAAATGGCAGCTCAGCTAACATCTTATTTAAGCAAGTGTATGATAAGCTAAAGATCAGCAATGCTACCCTTATTCTGGTTCAGACGCCACTTTACGGCTTCACAGGTGAATGTGTTTGAGCAATCGGGAAGGTCGGCCTGTCGGCCACCTTTGGTGAGGGTGATGCTCGGGTGACACATGTCATCGACTTTCTTGTCATCAACAAACCCTCCTGATACAATATTATTATCGACCGTTTGACGTTAAATGCACTAAATGCTATGGTCTCCACCTACCACTTGGCCATGAAGTTCCCAACGGATAACTGGGTCGGAGTAATCAGGTCACGACAAAAGGATTTCTGAGCTTGTTATGCTAATGCTATCAAGGCAGTATTAGCTCAGCAATTAAATGTCTTAGCAATTTACAAGGTTGACGAAATATAGTTCCCAACTGAGCTGGCGCTCAAGATGCTTTTTGACCTTGACCCCCGTATGCTTGAGGAGGAGGTGAGGGCCACCCCCGTCGAGGAGCTGGTGCCATTCATCCTGGACCTGGCACATCTCAACTGGCCTGTTTAACTCAGTTCTCAGCTGCAACGTAAGATCTGGGCTAACTTACAGAAGCTCTTCACGGGGTATCAGGATGTGTTTGCATGGTCTCAAGAGGACATGCTTGGCATTGATCCCAGTATAATCTATCACCAGCTTAACGTCTGACCAGACTACAAGCTGGTTATTCAGAAGAGAAAGGCCTTTAACCCAGAAAGGTATGCTGCCATTAATGAAGAGGTCTAGAAGCTACTAAAGGCGGGATTTATCTAAGAAGTAAAGTATCCGGAGTGGTTAGCAAATGTGGTCCTAGTCAAGAAGGCGAATGGAAAGTAGCGGGTTTGTATAAACTACACCGACCTAAAAAAGGCCTGCCCTAAGGACTGATTTCTATTGCCCTGAATAGACTAGCTCATTGATGCAACTGCTAGGCACGAGCTGCTTAGCTTTATGGATGCCTATTCTGGCTATAACCAAATATGGATGACCGAGGAAGACCAAATAAAAACGGCCTTCATTACTGACCAAGGGCTCTATTATTACGTAGTAATACCCCTTGGACTTAAGAATGTTGGGGCTACCTACCAATGCCTAGCAACAAAATGTTTGCTCGACTGATCGGCAAAACCATGGAAGTCTATGTGGATGATATGTTAGTTAAATCCATCTGAGTAGTGGACCACGTGATCGATCTCCAACTGAGCTTCGACATTCTCTAGGAGTATGGGATGAAACTCAACCCGACGAAGTATGCGTTCGGGGTTAGCTCAGGCAAATTTCTTAGATTTCTAGTCAATCAAGAGGAAACGAGGTCAACCCAGCTAAGGCTTAAGCTATTATAGACATGCATTCACCACGGACAGCAAAGGAGGTGCAGAAACTCACCAGCATGGTAGCAGCCCTCTCTAGGTTCATCCCTAGGTCTACCGATAAGTGTCACCCATTTTTTCAAGCGTTCAAGGGGAGGTTTAAGTGGAGCAGGGAGTGTGAGGAAGCCTTCCAAAATTTAAAGAGGTACTTGCCAACGCCCCTGCTCTAATCCAAACCTTTACCAGGAGAAGTCTTGTACGCCTTCCTTACCGTGTTTGCAAAGGCTATCAGCTCGGTCCTCGTTCAAGAAGAAGAAGGGGTTTAGAAGCCTGTCTATTACACGAGCCATACATTCCAGGGTGCTAAGGAGAGATACCTACCGCTTGAAAAATTGGCGCTCACCCTAGTCACTTTGACTCAAAAACTACAACCTTATTTTCTTGGCCACATGATACTAGTCCTGACAAAGTTCTCTCTTTGGCAAGTTCTTTAGAGTCTAGAGATATCAAGATAAATGGCCAAGTGGTCAGTTGAAGTTGGCCAGTATGACATTTATTTTGTACCAAGGACGATTATCAAGGCCCAGGCCCTTGTAGATTTCATTACTGAGTTCATTGTTGCTGGGTAGGGCTCGCCATTAGCCGAGAAAGCACCTGTCCAAGACCCAAACACCCCTAGTTGCAATAGAGGTGATTGCTGCTAAAACTAGAATGGAGTCTCTATATGGATGGATCCTCCTATACTAAGGGTTCAGGTGTCGGGCTCGTTTTAACTAGCCTAAATGGATATAAGACGATCTACGCACTTCGATTCGATTTCAAGGCCTTTAATAATGAGATGGAGTATGAAGCGCTCCTAGCTGGACTCAAAATCACCAGGGATCTTGAGGTAGACTGCATAGTCATTCATAGCAATTCTATGCTCATCGTGCAACAGGTCACTAGGGTGTTTCAAGCCCAGACGGAATCCATGACTGTGTATTTACAAGAGGTCCGGACATTGCTTGGACAGTTTAAATCTTATTCATTCAAGCAGAACTCTAGATCGAAAAACTCTGAGGCTAATGCGCTTGCTCAGCTAGCCTTGGGCCTGGGTGATAGTGAGTTAACCTCGGTCCCCATTGAAAGATTAGTTGAGCCAAGTATTCACAAAGAAGTGGCGAGTGTAGCCAAAGAGCAGGAGACCACCTGGATGGACCCGATCATCTGATACCTGACTACAGCTGAATTGCCAAGCAACCAAGAAGAGGCACACCGTATCTGCAATAGCTTGGCCTAGTATTTTATGATCGGTTGTAAACTATATCAATGAGGCTACACTACACCATATTTGAAGTTCATAGGGTCCAGAGAAGCCCAATATCTGATGAAGGAGATCCACAAGGGGCTA
This sequence comes from Artocarpus hirsutus, assembly GCA_946598075.1. Classification (NCBI taxonomy): domain Eukaryota; kingdom Viridiplantae; phylum Streptophyta; class Magnoliopsida; order Rosales; family Moraceae; genus Artocarpus; species Artocarpus hirsutus. The sequence continues at coordinate 3,265 of CAMOHE010045751.1, read as the reverse complement.
TGTGGTAATCATTTTGGGGGGCAATCCTTGGCCTAGAAATGTCTTCAGTAGGGATATTATTGCTTGACCATAGAGTGGGGCTATAAGAACTTTGTGCAAAAATGTATAAAATGTTAGCAGTTCACGAGCATGCTTGGGCACCACGCCGAGCCACTTACCTCGGTAACATCAACATGACTGTTTGCTAAGTGGGCCATCGATCTTATCGGGCCCCTTCCCCAAGCCCCGTCTCAGTTTAATCACTGCATTATGGCCATCGACTACCTCACCAAATGGGTGGAGGTAAAGCTATGCACCAACATGATTGAAGCTAAGTGCACAAACTTTATGTGGAGAAACATCATTTCTCAGTTTAAGATCTCACATACTAGTGTGACCAACAATGCGAAGCAGTTCAAATCCTCAAGTCTGCTCTGCCTATATGAGTAGCTCGGTATTAAGAAGGCTTTTTCCTCTCCAAGCTATCCATAGAGCAATGGGCAAGTTGAAGCTGTTAATAAAACTATCAAAGACAACCTGAACAAAAAGCTTGAGGGCCTTAAAGGGGCATGGATTGATGAGCTCCCAAAGGTGCTCTAGGCCTACCGAACAACAGCCTAAACTGCTACCAAGGAGACTCCATTTTCTCTTGTATACAGGGCTGAGGCTGTCATCCTAGCAGAAGTAGGACTGCCAAGCTTTAGGGTTAAGCAATACGAAGAAATTTGAAATGCCAAAGCCATGATGTCCGAACTTGATTTGCTTGAGGAGAAGAGGAACCATGCTATGATTCATAATATAGCTCGAAACCAGGTCATTGCTCAGTACTAAAACAAACGGGTTCAACCGAGAAGTTCCAAAGTTAGAGATTTGATGCTAAAGAAGGTCATCATTTAGCAGGGTCCTTTGGTCCAAAGTGGGACAGACCGTATAAGGTCGTTGGAATTGTCCGACTAGGCACATATAGACTATTTGACATTGAGGGCAACTTGCTCGGTCATCCTTGAATGCCAAGCTGCTAAAAAAATTCTTTTGCTAACTGAAGCTAGAAACTCTTTTTGACCTCTGGCTACATTCTTTTTGTAACTAGGCCTACTAAACAGGACTAGAATGTAAATATTATACATCAATGAAAATTTTAATTCCTACACTGTTCCATTGAGCAATGCGTGTTAAGGAACATATAACTCCTAAAAAAGGGGGCCATAACTCCAAACTGGGGGACCAAACAATAACTCCTGAAGAGGGAGAGTCATCCCAACAACCAAAGTGGGGGGCTGATCGACATGATGTCAACCATGAATTCATCACCGTACGGACCACCTAGAAAAAGTCACCCTAGTGTAACTATGCCCGACTAACATTAGACTTGTAAAAGTTCTAATGAACTTAAAAAAGCCTAAGGGGCACGATATGGTATAGGGCACCACACACCATCGTGCTCTGCTGACCAAGAAATGGAACTTTTCTCCTCAGCTAAACTCAGTATGTACACTCATCGTCTTTTCTCGAGGTACGTTTAACTTGTAAGACATTTTGTCATTGAGACATTAAACTCGGTAAAAATGGAATTGGAAAAATGGAAGTTCAGAATCCATGATTCAAGGATGTTTCTCCCGAGGAGCACCTAACTTGGAAGAATTCCCATTCAATCCCTTTCTCGAGATCCTAGCTAACTCAAAAAAATGAAGGTCGAACATTGTTCTCGAGGGAACTCTACATGCTTACAAAGAATGAAAATTTTCATCCGAGAACAATCGCACTTGGAAAAACAAAAATTTTGAGAAGCGATAAACTTGTAAAAACAACAATTCTAAGAAGTGATAAACTTGAAAAAACAAGAATTTCGAGAAGCGATGGACTTGGAAAAAAAAATTTCATTATAAGAAGTGGTGGGGAGATACAAATCACCAGGCACCTCCCAAGCCTAGACAAAGGAAACAAAATAGAGAAGACTAAGCCTAGGACCCATCTCGGCATTATCCTCGTCATTGCCACTACCCTGGTTGACCCTATTGTCTTCGTCGTCCACTTTGATGACCTCCTCTTGCTCGGGCTGTTGCGCTTCTTCTTACTCTAGCTCAACAATAAGCAACCAGTCGAAGCCCACAGCCTTGGGATGCTTCCTAAGGAGGTAATCTCAAAGATCGATCATCCTAAAGTAGTAGTAGTTGGCATACTCTGGGGATGCCTTAAATTCCTCCACGGCCTGAGCGAGTCAGCCAAGCAGCTCCTCCCTCAAGAACTGCTGGTGCTCGACCTTAGTGGCCTTTAGCTAATCCTTAAGGCAGACGACCTAGTTCCTCAATTGGGCAGTCTCATTCCTTGCCCCTTTGGCTACCGTCCTTGCCTCTTCTGTCATCGCCTTAGCATGATCGGCCTCTTTTTTTGCCTTTTTAGCCTCGTCCTTCACTTGGGAAAGAGCTTCCTTAGTTTGTTCTAGCTCGATATTCTTGGCATCGAGTGTTGGAAAAATAATAAGCAGCGAAATTTTAAAAATTTTAAATTAGAGTATTTTCCAAAACATAAGTTTGACGTGCTATATGTATAAATTAACCTGATCTTACTGACCTTGTATTCGCCGAAAAGCTCCCGAAATCTGTGTAGAGAAGTAACGTTCTAGAAGAGCCTCAACCAACTGGCATTCTTTGCTATTCTCTATCCACGATCGGAGTGAGTGTGGGATCACACGTACAGCTCTTCCTCAAGGTGACTCTCCTTCCAACCAATTGAGAGAACCCAAAGCTAGTGTTCGTGATTTGTGAACAAGAGCTCTCAGGGAGTTTCAGATTCTCACCAGTAGAGTATCACTCTTAATCTCTCTATTGATCTTAATAACTCATTAGACTCACTCCCTATTTATAGAGGTTGGATCTAGGGTCATTCCTTATCATATAAGGTCTCAAAAATTTGAAACGAAACCAAATTCGGGTCTATATCAGATAAGATACGCGTAAAACACGTGGAAACGCGCGATTTTTAATTCGCGCATAGGCAGGCCGAACTTTTTCATAGGCAGGCCGAACTTGCCTGATCAGCAGGCCAAACTTTAAGTTCGGCATGCCGAACTGCCGAAATAAAAATCACACGAATCTTTTATTTTTCACCCGAGATTCTATAGGATAAAGCCTCAGTTTTAATTCAAATAACCCAATAAAGAAGTTATCTAATTAAAACAACTTTATCTAGATAATCTCTAAGAAAATAAATAGATTCCTAATAATTCTACAAGTTTATCTTGATTTAATTTATCCAAAATTAAATCAACCGATAAACAAACAAGAAT
>CAMOHE010045750.1:0-22857 GCA_946598075.1 Artocarpus hirsutus | reverse complement strand
TTATCTTCAGTTAAGTGCACATATTTATTTATGAGAAATATCACTACAGTTTAGACCTAGAATAAACATAGGGTTTATTCATTAAGATATATGGCAGTTCTTGAGAGATAAAATATATTGTAATACATGGAAGATAATACTCATCATTTAGAGGACCTATCGCCATGATTCATGTGTTTTGTTTCTTATTGTAACAGTTGATATAATATGTGGACCAAGTGGGAGAGTGTTAGAACTCTATTTGGCCCACGGGTCATTAAGACAAAGAAAACCACAAATCCAATTGTGGAATAACTGCCTCACGTGCAACGGTTATTTACAAACCGTTGCAACACCGTGCGATGGTCACGGTTTTAAGAATTGGGTCCCTGAGCACACAAAACATAGAAGAAAAATTGAGATTGCACACCATCTTGCATTATTGTTTTGCAAGTGCTCAGAAAATTTTCAAAAGCAACCGGGAAATTCGTCCAAAACAGAGCATAAAAAGCAATGGTAGGAGGTACATAATTTGATCCATTTTGCTTCCGTTTTATGAGTTTAAATTGCCATGAATGTTGCAATTGATTCTAACATTGAAATCTAACAACTACCTAGTTACTGCAACTACAATGACTGAGCTTTATTTAAACAATTGGAATTTAAAGGAAAATAAATAAAAAGAAAAATAAAACTAATAAAACTAATTAAACAAAGACAAAAAATATATTACAATATGGACAATCTATGTATAATGTGTCTAGGGACTTGATTTAGCTCAATTCTTCGCATACTTTTCCTATTTCACGATTATTAACTTCATTCCATCCAATTAACTAATCTAGGGCTTTAAGTTCACCTCATTACCTCTTCGGAGTGTCTAATGAGGTTCCATGCACAAATACCCAAATTGATATGGTATCCAACTTGGTTAATTACATATTTATTAAGCTCAACCCTTAATAGGCATTGATCGCCTCCCGGCGTGACAAAAACCAAGACTTTCAAGTCAATTATCTACACATTCTCGGCCCTCCCGGGTTTCAACAATAACATGGACTATGTTTCCCAAGCAATAATAAATGATTCAATCTCTCCTGAGTATTGAAATTTCATAAATTGCATCAACTAATTTTTGGCCAAATAAACTAGAAGCATTAAGCATAGAGAAACATAAATGAAATTAAAATGATAATTGTATCAACCATCAACAAAATAATCCAAACATAATATAAATCCAACTAAACCAAGCCCTAGAATAGGAAATTGAGGCAAACATTAGATATATCCATAGCCAATCTCTTCATAAAACCCATAAAGGTAAAGATGTTCAACATACAAATACAAATACAAATTTCAATGCAGATTAGGGTAGAAAGAACGAAAAAAGAAGAAACTCATTGTGGAGAGGAGCTTTAAGCATTGAATCCTCCAAGAATCTTCAAAATCCTCCAATAATCTTCAATTTCAAGCTCTTTTTCTCTCTAGAATTTTATCTTTCACTCATGGGTTTTCTCTTCCAAATCCTTCACCCTTTTAAAACCCTAGAAATTGTGTATTTATATGCCTCCAAAACAATTGAGGATTTCCTCTTTAAATGATTCTCAAATTTAGCACCAAAATGAGCCAAAAAAGCACACACATGGGGGCAAAGAATCACGTGTACATCCACAAGCTAGGCAAAGCACGAGCTGGGGAAGAAAAGGAACACATGCGGCTATGAGCTCTTATTCCACGTGCATTGGGTCTTCACACACCTAGGTGTCAATTAGCGCGGCTGCGAGCTTTTTGTGACGCTGCTGTGAGCTTTTTATGGCACAGTTGTGTGTGCTGTTTGTATAGAGCATGGGGGTGAGGAAATTGCTAGGCTGTTGCTGCAATGGAGCTAATTCAAGCTTCAAAAATTCCTTTCTTAATCTATAAAAACAAATAAAATAAAATAAAATAAAGCTGAAATAAAATAAAATAAAAATAAAAAAATTTAAAACTAAACTAAACAATTAAACATAAAATAACTAAAGTAAAATTAAAATTTAGCAAAAAGACACAATTTAACTAAAGTTTATTTAAACTAAGATAAACATAGAAACAAGAAATAAAAGCTAGCAATTCACTCAAAATTAACAAAATATATAAGTTAGAAGTACTAATAAATTCATTATATCAAAGTCCTCCAAACTTATAATTTTGTAAGTCCTCGAGGAAAAAAAAAAAGAAGCAAACGAGAGAAATGAAAAGAACTCAAAGTTTCAAAGTGAATGCAAAGTTGAGGTGCTCAATTGTAGTAAATTCAAGTCCCAAAAAAACAAAGTTAAATGGCTCTAAAAATATCACAAACATAATGTATGTTTAGCATTTCAATCAAAGTGCTAAATTTACCCTATTCTTAATCCTTTTAGTTTGTGTGTCTTGCCACCCAAATGACGTTATACACATAGGTAGTTTGAGATTGATCCCCTAGTTGAAGCATTGTATGAACCCCCCATAAACTCACTTTTCATACCTATCTCCACTAATTTAGGTTAGCATGTCATCAAAGATCAAGGACTTTCAAGACTTGTAATGTAAGGCCAAGGTGAAAGGTAGGTGAGATGGTGAAAGGTAGGTGAGAAAGGATCATTTTTGGCTTGAATCACTCTAGATGTGTAATGCATTTTGGACCTCATATGAACCAAATGAAAACTCACATATTGACTCTCAACTTGATCAATTTTTATCATTAATCACTCCTACAAAACATGGCTTACCAATATCCACAAGAACTCAAAAAATAAGAAAGTTATAAGAATTTATTTATTTATTGTCATTTCTTGTTTTTTTATTTTTGTTTTTTTAAAGTACAAGTAAATGGAAATCAATAGAAAATGGAAATTTAAACACCCCAAACTTATTTGGCTATATACAATTAGATTAAAAGGGAGAAAAACATAAATGAAACTAAGTAAAATAAAATGAAACTAAGCTAAACAAATGAAAAATAACACCAAAACATAGAAGGAGTCACTTGCGAGTATAATCAAACCACAAATTTGAATCACATCACCTTCCATGCTCGCTGCGACAATAAATCTTCAAATTCAGGTGAGAATGCAAACATGTCCATTCATGATAGATTAAGTGAAAGGAATTTCAACAAAAATGGTTTTGTTAAACTTATGTGGGTAATAAAAGAAGTAAGTCAAATAGGCTCAACAGGGGAAGCAAGCAGTAAAGTTTTCATCGATTAGCTTCCAAGGTTAAAACAGTCTAAAAAATTTTACTCGATTAGTTCTCTAATGACACCTAATCTAAGATTTCGCCTCAAAAGGTAATCAAGTGAGTTCTAGCGTTCTTGGGATCGTGAGGCTACCTATATGCATAAAGCTTCCCTAAGTGTGCAATTGACCAATTGCAAGGGGTGTTGGTGCTCAATTGTGAAGGATTGAAAATAATGCAAATCGCATACCCAACCATCACCATGCATGTCATATTCAAAGAGCCGTATTCAAAATCAAGCATTAACTATCATCGTCTTTTGTTTACTATAGAACATAACTCAAATTATAAAAAAAAAAAAAGAAAAAAAAAGTGCTTGGTTTCTTTTCATTCTCATTTCTCTTATTCACAAAAAAAATAATAATTTTTTTTAGCAAAATAAGAAAATTAAAGCAAAAAATAAAACAAAACTAACATTAAAAATTAAACAAAAGTGACAATATAAATGGAACTATATTCCAATAATTAACAAAATTAAACAAACTAAAGATAAAGTCATGATAAAACAAAAGAAACAACTACTAGAAATTAAAACTAACAAATACTCCAAGAAAAAATAAAAATAAGATAATAAAGGGCACCAATAGCAGTTTTCAAAGAAATACATTTCCTCCACCAAACTTAATTTAAACATTGTTCTCAATGTTTGCAATAAAAAGAGTAAAGGAAAGAAAAACTTCTCTGAGAGGCGAGACAAAAAGTCATCACCTAGTCATCCTCTTCCATCACTTCTTTATCTTCACCTTGTTCTTCTAGTTGAGGAGGGCTTCCCAAAGATAGGCAGGGTTCAAGAGGTGGGGTAGGCACTCGGGTTGTCGAGGAACGTTGCCGAGGAGGTTGGCGTAGTTGAGGCTGTAATAATAGTGGAATGCTTGCTCTTCATACTGATACTACTTGACCTGGCATACTAACTTCTAAATTTTTCAATCCCCGACAACAATGCCAATTGATGAAAACTTTTAGTCTAACCCGCAAGCACACGGTCAAGTTTTAGCAGAAGATTAGTGAGTTATGTCTCCTATGAGGATTGAAATCTAAAAACTAGCTAATTACCGCAACTACAATGACCGAGCTGTATTAAGCAAATAGAATTTAAAGGAAAATAAATATAAAGAAAAGTAAAGCTAATGAAACTAATAAAAAAAAAAGCCAAAAGCAAAATAAATAAATTACAATATGGACAATCTATGTATAATGTGTATAGGGACATGATTTAGCACAATTCTTCCTATGCTTTTCGTACTAAGTGATTATTAACTACATTCCATTCAATTCATTAATCTAGGACCCAAAGTTCACCTTGTTACCTAATGAGGTTCTATACACAAATACCTAAATTGATATCCCTATCCAACTCGGTTAATTACACATTCATTAAGATCAACCCTTAATTTAATTATCAAGGCATTGATCGCCTTTTGGCCTCACAAAAACTAAGACTCTAAAGTCGATTATCTATATGTTTTTGGCCCTCTCGGTTCTCAACAACAACATAGATTCCGTTTTTCAAGTAATAATAAATGATTCGATCTCTTCCAATTATTGAAATTTTATAAATTGCATCAACTAATTCATCGGCCAAATAAACTAGAAGCATTAAGTATAGAGAAACATAAATAAAATCGAAATGGTATTTACATCAACCATCAACAAAATAATCCAAACATAATCCAAATCCAACTAAACCAAGCCCTAGAATAGGAAATTTAGGGAAACATAGATAAATCCATAGCTAATCTCTTCATGAAATCCATAAAGTTAAATATGCTCACACACAAATAAAAATACAAATTTCAATCTAGATTAAGGTAGAGAAAAGGGAAGAAGAAACTCTTTGTGGAGATGAGCTTTAAGCCTTGGATCCTCCAAGAATCTTCAACTTCAAGCTCTTTGTCTCCCTAGAATTTTATCTCTCACTTATGTGTTTTCTCCACCCTTTCAAAACCCCAGAAATTGTGTATTTATATACCTCCAAAACAATTAGAGATTTCCTCTTCAAATTATTCTAAAATTTAGCACCAAAATGAGCCAAGAAGCCACACGCACGGGTGGCAAAGAAACATGTGCGTGGCCACGAGCTACACGAAGCTTAAGTTGGGGAAGAAAAGGAACATGCGTGGCCATGCATGTCAGATCTTCGCTCACCTGGGCATCAATCCACGCGGTCGTGAGCTTTTTGTGGCACAGCTGCGTGTGCTGTTTGTACTAGCATGTGAAGGAGAGGAAATTACTTGGCTGGGCCACAAAATGGAGTTGATTCAAGCTTCAAAAATTCCCTTCTTAATATATAAAAAGCAAATAAAATAAAATAAAACAAAGTAAAATAAAGTTGTAATGAAATAAACTCAAAACAAAACTAAACGATTAAACATAAAATGACTAAAGTAAAACTAAAATTTAGCCAAAAGAAAAGGACACAATTTAACTAAATTTTATTTAACACTAAAGTAAACATATAAACATGAAATAAAAGTTCACAATTTACTTGAAAACTAACAAAATATATAAGTTGGAATTATCAATGAATTTATTCTATCAATGCATGATAAGCAATCTAAAGTTTAAGACTGTCATTTTAAAGCTTAAAAATCACGCATATGATAGAAATGTTATATAGATGACATAAGTCTTAAGGAAACAGTCTAAATGTAAAGGTCTGCAATTGAGAAAACAGAGCTAGACCCTAAAAGCAAAAGCACAAGTTATCCCAAACAGGTATTTAGTAGAGTTAATGGTATCCTATTATAGGCATTATCCTCAAATTGGAAAACTGGAGCAATCAGTTATTTGAATATATTTATATGACCAAATGATTTACTATATTTATTACTTATAAATAGTAGGGAAAATAAGCAAAACACCCTATAGTTTTGCCTACATACTACTTTTACCCCTCTAATTATTAAAAATACCCAAAACACTCTATGTTTTGCCTACATACCAGTTTTGCCGCTTTTATTATTAAAATACATAAATCATCCACTGTGTTTTCAAAATTATACTCAAAATACTCCTTAAAATAATTGATATTTTAAAAAATTCCAAGATCATCATTCCCAATATATATTAAATTAAAAGGCTATTTTGTATATATGTATTTTTGTTTCCAGTTAGTTTTTTTCATTTTTTATTATTCTTTTTAAAAATTAATAAAATCAACCTTAAAAGTTAGAAACTATCTAAATAATTAAAGTATTTGCTTAATTGAAATATTTATTTGAACATTTTAACTTACTTTTTGTCACGCCCTGGAGTACGGGAGATGACGTGGCAGTTTAATTAAGTTAATTAAATAAAAATTTAGTTAAACATGAGTTTAAAAATTAAGGAACTTATTAATAAAAAATGTGAAAATTTTAAAACCTTTTATTTAAAGCGAGCAATTATAATATTCGAACAAATAAGGATAACAAAATAAGCAATAAGGAAATAATAATAAAGATAGTAAAAGTATAAGGTGAGGCGAGAATGGGTCCACTGACCTACATCTTGTACAGATCTTGTACAGACATATAGTACTGACAATATTAAAATACAATCACAGTCCAAAATAAAGAGAAAGTTAAGATTATACATGCCTTGAATTATTTGTACTACAACCTATCCAAATCTTCTATAGGTCGCAAGTTCGGTCAACAGACTCTTCTCCGATCCTAAGCTGATATCCACCTAAAGGGAAAAGATTTTAAAACAAATAAAATGTGAGTGAAAGGCTCAGTAGGACTATATTTTGAAAATATTTAATCATTAAATAAAATCTCATTACTCAAATAAATGTATAGAAAACGAATTAGAACAAATAATTAAATAGTTAAAAATTTAATAAAAGTTTATCTTACCAAAACAGTTTATTGGTCGACTAGAAAGAGTACCATTTTCTTTTCCTGGGCAAACCATATATATATTTCACCACCATAGTAGCCTAGCTGGGTTTCGAGACCTGCCTCCAAGGTTGCACTCTACACGACATGATCTCTGATATGGCATCATGCCCCTTAAATATAATTATATATATATATATATATATCTTTCTATAATTATTAAAATCTCTTTTTACCAAATAAAATCATTTACATTTATTATGAGATTTATTATGAAAAATCACCTCAATTCTATCATTTATAAAATCAGTCGATAAAAATATATTTTCAACCAATCATTGAAAACATTTTTGTTAAAAATTCTTTTGAAGCCAAAACATTTAAAACAGGCTACCAAGGAAGAGGTAGAAGTCCTACCTCAATACTCGTGTCGGTGCCCCACACCGTAATCCCAATCCGCTATACGTTAGCTCCGCGGATCCACGCACAACCTTAAATAAAAAGTAGGTCTATTAGTATCTAGCGCTAGATATTCTATGTTACCAAATCATCTCATGGTGTCCTAGTGTGCCATTTAAGTTTATAAAATCATTTTACAAAGTCAGAATTTCAATTGGGGTTCAAAACGGTAAAAACGGGTGAAAAATTACAAAATCTCACCATGCTCGGTCGGCTTGCTGGTCCCCTGGTTTGGCCAGCCGAACTGTATAGTTCGGCCTACCGGAAACCAGGTTCGGTCGGCCAAGCTTTTTCAAGTTTGGCCTATTGGACGAATGAATTTAGCCTGCCGAACCCTTTGAATCTGGCCTGCCGAACACAAAGTTCGGCCTATCGATCTGAAAAAATTCTAGAATTTTTCAAGCACGGGATTTTACCTCCTGAACCTAAATCTCAAATTTTAACCTATTTTCTCAAATCCCAGGCATGAATAATGATTATAATTGATAGAAAAACATAGTAGATTACTTTTTAATGTTTTAAAACAAGTTTTAAACAAAATTTTCAAATAAATCCAAAAATAGTGAAAAATAGAGAAAAATGAAAAATCTTGATTTAAATCTGTTTTTGATCAATCAAAGCTTGTATTCTAGTTATTCTAGGTTCCTCTAACCTAGATTAAAGGTTTTCTAAGCTTGAAAAAGCTTGAATTTCAAAATACCAAGAAATTTAAAAAATTGAAAAAGTTTTGAAATTTTGAAACTAACCTCGAATTCAAGCTTCGAATCGCGTTTGTGGTCGCTAAATCTCATTCCTGAGCCTTCAATCTACTAACTCAAAGCTTGAGTTTGATTTTTGCTTCAAAAATTTTGAGAGGGAATTGAGAGAGAGTGAGAAACCGAGAGAGAAAGAAAGAGAGAGAGAGATGAGTTAGAGAGAGGAGAGAGAAAGTGCGAGTAAGAGTGGGAAAGAGGAAGAGAGAGTGAGTATAAATAGAGAAAAAATAGGCGATTTTACTGTGCAAAAACCGTGTGCAGCCCACAGTTTTGTAAAACAAGCATCTTTTGATATTTGACAAATTGTTTTGTTTCAAAAGTTCAAAATAACAATTAAAAATCATTAAAATTGTCAAAACAACTTTAGTCTAAAAATTTCACAAAATGACCAAATTAAGTTTAAAATATTCATTATGGCACACTAATTTACCATTTTACACATTAATAACATTTAATCAATTTCCGGGCGTTACACTTTTTCTTTAATTTTTAAGTCAAGTTATATTTAAAAAAATATTTAATATATAAAGAGAAGGATAATCTTAGAATTTTCAGAAAAATAATATCTTCAGGGCTATTTTGAGTATGATTTTGAAAACACATGGGTTTTTTGAACATTCTAATAATAAGAAGGGCAATAGTAGTATTTAGAAGAACATATAGGATGTTATGGGCATTTTAATAAGAGGAACAAAAGTGATATTTAGGCAAAACAGAGGGGGTGTTTTGGTATTTTCTAAAAATAGTAAGTATTTCAATAGTGAGGTAATGGAACATGAGATAAGTGTAGTTAGAAAAGTAAAATAGAATTTGTCATTAAGCCGATTATCGATATTTTATAAGGATGTTATACATCATGATATATCATGGATGAAAAACTTATTAGAGTTTTGTAATTTAGCATCTAGTTTACGAATGCAACACAAAGCTTTTACTAAAGTAGTGTTAGAGTTGAAAATTGTAATTGAGGTTTTCCCAATTTAGTATAGACGAAATGGATTACGTATTAAGTATCTCGCAATATACATAATACGTGAATCCGAACTATATATGATGTATAAATTATATATACATAGACATACATATATATAAATACAAAATTACATAAACCTAAATTCTTACGGTACTGTGTTTAAAGTTTATATGCTTAAAAAAAAGCCTTAGCCTAGTTACAAACAGCAACATTATCTAGTCATGTCAAAGTTTATATAAATTTCTTAGTTGTTGTGTTTTGTAATACTACAATTTAGTTCATTATCAAAGGCTTGTATTATATTAGATTGTAATATGTTAGATTTTATTAAATTATATTATGCTATGGTTATATTAGGGGTGTTCATGGAATCTGTGTCATGTAAACGATTTAATTCAATCCAATCCGATAGATTAAATTAGATTATGGAAAATACGGATTGGTTTTGGATTGAAATTTTTCTAATCCAATATATATGGATTGGATTACGGTTTGAGTATCTCCCTGATAAAACTTAGAAAATGCATATTTCTTAAAGCTAAAGTCAATAATTTTGCATTAACATTTCTCGTTAAACTCCTTAATTATAGCAGTTATGTGATAAACAGTATTTTAGTGTGTTAGTGTGAAAATATATTTAAAAATGTATTTTTAATGTGTTTTTATGTTTAATAATATTTTGGTAATTTTTAGAGTTGTTTTAGTATGTTAACTATTAGTTTAGTTTGAAATTGGCCAAAACTATAAAAATAATGAGTGGTAATTTTATTTTGATTCTTAATGTGTTTGATAGTATGTTTTAAGTTTGTAAATATAATTTATAATATTTTTAGTAATTTTTAAAAATATTTTTAAGTCTTAAAAATTATATCTGTGTCAAACCAAAAAAGACTGAAAATATTTGAAGTTTGTAGATTTTTGTGTGTTTTAATATAAAATAAATATTTTTAATATTATTGTAAATATTATGTTTGTAAAATAATTAATTTCATTGTAATTTTCTATCTTTAGATTTATAATCTGACTAAAAAAAGGGAACAAAATAGTACTAAAATGAACAAAATTGGACAAAAATGTATTGAATCAAAGAATATTCGAATTTACCTAATGGAGGTCATGTGTTGCAATCTGATTGGCTCGTGCATCACATGCGTTGATGAAACCACCAACCGCGTCAGAGGGAATCTCGAGCATGTTTGATTTTGCACTATCAGTCTTACTTGCATGCGTTCTTTGAGCCGTGTGATTGGCCTACTAAGACTGATCAAACGCTTGTGAACCGTGGTCTTATCTAGTCCACTTGGGTCTATTTATGTTCTTATTTTTCGTCCATTGGATCTCTAGTGGACGCTCCTGATCGTGCCTGATCCATGCTTCTAGCCGCACAAAGCAGAGGATCAAGAACTCAAATTTTGAGTCTCCATAACCGAATCTTGCATTGAAAAACTGACGAAACTTTTGTTTACATTGTCAAACTTGAATGTTGAGTTTTTCAAAAGAACAACAATACAAAATGTAAATAAATACTAAATAGTATTTTGTTGATGCCTATAAATACTGAGGCCTTTGGCCTTGGCAGAGCAACCCTAAACATAGTATGAAATTACTGCTTAAATAGTTTAATTTTTAGTTTTTAGCTTTTTAATGTTCATTTTGTAGTCTAAGTTTTTGTAAAATAATTCTTAGATTATGCTGTAAAAATTATGTCCAATAATATTCTAGTATTTTATTAAATTTGTTTTTTTAATTTTCCTTTTTAGCTGAGGTGAGAGAGGGATTCTGGCAAAATCACTATAAATTTTTTTAGTTTTGTAAGCAGTTATAATGCTAAAATATTTTCTAAAAAACTTAGGATTTTAATATTTTCTTAGCTAGAACTCTGCCAAACTTTCGGTTTTGATTTTTTGATGACATAGATTAGCACGAATAATACTTGGGAGGACCTTGATTAGCCGCAGACAGAAAGTGACTTCTTATTATTTTGGTTTTTATTTTAGTTAAGTTATATTGAAATACTGTCCATTTATTAAGTTGGGTTTTTGATGCATTATAAACACAGAATGGCACAGTAAATGTTTAGTAATTATTGATTTATTATCATATAGGATGTCATAATATATTCTTAAACTAATTAATAAATAATAAAGAAAACCAAAATTTATTTAAGTTGATTGCCAAAACAAAACCTATGGACCTTAGCTTTGTTATAATCACTGTTTTATCCCTTTCAATTTGTTGTTGTTATTGTTGTTATTTTGTCATGTTATTTTAAATTATTTGCACTTGTTGTTGAAATTCCATTTTAATTTTAGCCACATTTCTTCTTATTAAAGTTTCAAAATAACGAAATTCTAAAAAGGAAAAATGCTGTAAAAATGTGTAAATATTATAAACATATTCTGTAAATAATTGAAATTAATCCTTATATTTTTCAATTTTTAAATGAACAAAAAGATAATATAATAAATATACTAGAACTGAATAAAATCCTTTCTTGTGACTGCGATCTTGGATTCACCGAATAATTATTACTTGAGATAACCTTACATTTAGGGTTATATCGAATTGTGCACTTTTAGACACACAGTCACTCCCATTTCATAAATTTGATATATATAATAGTTAAATTTTTATATATTAATATATATTTGTATATATAAATTTCTAAACTAATATATATTTTTAAATTATATATATAGGCTACAGGTAGAATTCTTACACTTTTATTAAGTTAAAAAATAGAACCCAACCCAAATTCACCTTCCATTTCATTCTTTAGTGCAGACCCAAAAAATACAAATAATCTCTAATTTTCTATTTGTCGTACACACTCTCACTCTAGAGTCTCAAAAATTTCACCCTCATATCATGTTATATTATGCTTTTTTTATTCTTAGTTTTTGTTAATTAATTTAAACCCCAATATGTGAATCCACAAATTCCAATCCGTAGAATCTGTTGTTTGTAGATTAGATTGGATTGGATTGAGATTCTCACGGATTGGTTTTGGATTGAGAAAATCTCAATCTGATATATACGGATTGACTATTAATCTGGGGATTCCAATCCATGAATACCCCTATGTTATATGATGTTAATTTTAATCGATAGTTTTTTTTATAAATTTAAAGGCTTAATCCGTGAATTTGTAAAATTCAATTCGTAAAATTTGTAGTTTTTAGATTGGATTGAGGTGTTCAAGGACTAGTTTTGGATTAGAAAATCCCAATCTGATATGTACGGATTAGGTTATTGATTGGGCCTAATCCATATAACCCAGTTCGTGAACACCTCTATTTTGGTTTATTAATTTTTATTCGTTTATTATTTGTTGGGAAGGTCTATGGTAGATAATACTATTATTTTCTACCTGTGGGGAATATTATCCAATAATCGGTATTTAATCTCAATGAGGATGTAGACATATTAGCGTGCTCCATAACGCACTTGATTCGAGCTAATATATGTTTATATTAAAAGGGAGATTTTTCCTCTTAAAATTTGAATGCACTGTTCTTTTTCATCACCATAAGCACTCACCATTCTCCCTATTTTTTCCCTTAAAATTTGTTCACAGTGCTCATCTCCATCAGAAGCGTTCACCATTCGCGATTCCTTTTCATTTCAATACCTCACTTCATCATTAAGATTGTGGAAGAGAATCTACGCACATAATAAGTCTTCAATACTACTAAAACTAGATGAATTGATAAACGTCAAATTACAACAGTTGAATAAACACTACTAAATTGGCATAAATCCCCATTAAGAAACAGATGAATCTAAATTAATATTTAGATCAAACTAATTTCATAAATTAAAAATCAAACCAAAAATATAAATTTTTCACAAATAATACAACAAGTCAATACACAAATCAATATCAATAACAATTATTTTCCAATCACATTTTAATTTCATAATACATCAAGGAAAAAAAATTAGCCAAGAGCTTAAGGATTTAATTTCATAATACATCAAGGAAGATAATTAGTCAAGAGCTCAGGGGATTGTAACAAATCGAGAGGCCGACAACTGCGGGGCTACGAACCATCGCTCGTAGATTGTGCTAGGCTTGCGGAGGAGCGAGGAGCATTAGGTAAAGACAGCAGTGATGGGCAAGGTGCGTTTCTCACAACCCACTGTTGGCTTCGTCCATAGTGGTAATCTACCTCCATGTTCATGATCTTGTGGTTGCCATTCATGGAAATGATCTTGTCGTTGCATCTAGTGGCCTCTTGAGTTCCTCGTCATCATGATCAAGAACATAGTCGATTTGAACGACGGTGGTGGAGCCTTCGATCCATTTGTTAGCTTCATCGACCAAGCCAGGAAGCCTCAACAATTGCCTGGTCTTCTCGAGGTCACAATGGAGATCATCGATTGCAATGAGGCGCTCGACAGCAGATACTAGATCCGTAATATTATTTCGCTTGTTTGATTTAGAAAGAGATAAAACATTTGATGAGAAAGAATAAATTACGGTTTAAAATTTGGTATTTTGAATTAAAGGGAGACAAAATTGGAAGTTAAAATTTGATATTGATTATATGTGATACAAGACATTAAAAACTCAATACTCTTTTAATTTATTTGATGAGAAAGATAAAATTACGGTTTGAAATTTGGTATTTTGAATTAAAGGGAGATAAAATTTGGCATTCATTGTATATGGTACAATATATTTTAAACTCAATACTCTTTTAATGTCCTAATAATAATTCGCCACCCGGACACAATTTTCTCCCTTAAAAAAAACAAAAAAGAAAAGAAAAGAAAAGTGCCCGTGGTTGGCTATGAGTTTGGTCTGCTGGATTACGCATTGTCTGTATGACAAACTATAGAAGCCTGCAACGCGCTCTACTTTCATGTTCCGTACAATCTCTAATTTAAAAAGGGCTAAGCTGATGTCGAAGATGACGCACGCGCATGAGAAGAGAGTGGGAAAAGAAGCACAATTTAGAGTCAAGACCACCCGCAGACGCGCACCGAGGGAACAAAATCTGAGGCAATATCTCAAAATCTCAAAGTTACGAAAATTAGATAATTGAATAAAAGAGAGAAGCAGACGCAATTGGGTCATTGCACCGAAACGAGAATGATGGCACGACGCGGCTTCCTTCGAAATGGACGCGTCCCGGGTAAGCACTGGGACGCGTGTCTAGTTCTCAGTGGCTGGGCCCACCAAAAAAACCCACTCTCACTTCACGGACGGTCGGTTGGTCTAATTTACTTCTTAGGGAGCGATTAAAATGGGCCAGAGAGAGAGAAAGAGAGAGGAGATAGTGACGTGGCGGATATTACTCGTAGTTGTTGGAATTGGTCGTCGGCTAACCACTTTGGATGTTCGCTAGGCCCAATCTTTACATAGGAGCGTCTTTACACGCTCCTTTCAATAATATGCTTGCCAAGTGTTTGTTTATAATGAACTTTTATAGAGTTACTAAATAGGTATATTTTAATTGAGTTTTATTAGGTAAGATTCTACGGTGAGTGTCTTTACAGGGTCATTTAACCTATTTGCAAAATTCTATATACAAGATGCCAGAAGAAAATTCTCCAAGCTGCGCTGTTGTCGTTACACATAAGCAATTAAATTTAAATAATAGGGTTGTAGTTAACGATTTTTTATGGCGAGAGTACTCCCACCGCCTTATCGTAAACGTGTATCGTTATGTAATTTTTGAAGAATAATAATCATGAGTGTAATTATAATTTAACTAATAAAGTTGTAGTTAACGGTCTTTTTATGACAGGAGTGTTCTTGTCATCTTATCGTAAATGTGTATTTTAATAGAATAATAATTATAAATGTAATTTAAATTTATATAATAAACTTGTAGTTAACGATCTTTTTATGGCGGGAGTACTCCCGCCACCTTATTGTAAACGTGTAATTTTTAAGGGATAATAATTACAAATATAATTGAATTTAAATAATAAGCTTGTAGTTAATGATTTTTTAATGGCGGGAGTGTTCCCGCCACCTTACCGTAAATGTGTAATTTTTAAGGGATAATAATTATGAATGTAATTTGAATTTAAATAATAAGCTTGTAGTAACGATCTTTTTATGGTGGGAGTGTTTCTGCCACCTTATCGTAAACGTATATTTTTATGTAATCTTTAAAGAATAATAATTATGAATCTAATTTGAATTTAAATAACAAGCTTGTAGTTGGTGATCTTTTTATGGCGGGAGCGCTCCCGCCACCTTATTCATAAACGTGTATTTTTATGTAACTTTTTAAAGAATAATAATTATGAATAATTTGAATTTAAATAATAAGCTTGTAGTTAACGATCTTTTTATGCCGGGAGCACTCTCGCCACCTTATCGTAAACGTATAATTTTTAAGGGATAATAATTATGAATGTTATTTAAATATTTTGTTGATGACAATATCCAAGTATTTATTACATCAATATTTTATTTTATAAATAACAAATTAAGATTTTTATTTGTTAATGAATTAGCTATTCACTTGCAATGGTCTTGATCTACAAATTTTTAATATATATAAATTTAAAAAAAAAAAAACAAACGGTGAATCATGTATATTAGTTTTACAAAGTCAAGATTATGTAAGCCAACTTGAGTTTGGCATTACGTTTAGGTCATTGTGCACTTGTGGATCACACACTTAGAGAGGGAGCGTGGAAACAAATGCACAATGTAAGCCGTAATAACGGCGGATGGGCCATAAGCCCGCACCCAATCAAAGCCATCGCCGCTTGTCTAGAAATTGCCGCCTGCCACGTAACCTACTCCTCGCTCCCCTTCACAATATTAATATAATAAACAATTAGTATTTATTTATTTATTTATTTTATACTCTTACTACTCCACGTACAAAAGACACGAGTACGAACGCCCTCTCTCTCTATCTTAAAGCTTGGGCGGCGCCTTCTCTGTCTCTGCCCCAGTCAAACTCCGCGCTGACCGCCGACCCCACCCCCCCACAACACAAAAACCAAAGAAATAATTAAAAAAATAAAATCCCATTAATATTTTTTACGAAAAAAGAAAAATACAAGCCCCTCGCTTGTTTCTCCCCTCACTTGTTTCTCCTATAAAAGGAGTACCATATCTCGTCATTCCTCTTCAGCACACAAACAAAAACAACTCAGAGAAAAGAAGATAGAGGAAACAAAATAAATAAATAAATAATGGCCATGAAGGACAAGATCGGAGTGAAGAAGAACCACAACAACGACAACAAGGGGAGTAATATTTCTGACGGCAAAGAGGTGCACTACAGGGGAGTGAGGAAGAGGCCGTGGGGCCGCTACGCCGCCGAGATCCGTGACCCGAGCAAGAAGAGCCGCGTGTGGCTTGGCACCTTCGACACCGCCGAGGAAGCCGCTAGGGCCTACGACGCCGCCGCCAGGGATTTCCGCGGCGCCAAGGCCAAGACCAACTTCCCCCTCCTCCCCAGCTCCCCCGCCGCCGCCGCCGTTCCCACCGAACATCCCTCCGCCACCCGCAGCCCCAGCCAGAGCAGCACCGTTGAGTCGTCCGGCAACGACTTCCCGGCGCGTGAGCCCACGCGCCTCGTCGGCGGGGGAGTTTTTCCCTTCTTGCAGCAGGCGGAGTCGGCTGCCCGGCCTCCGCCGCCGCATCATCGTTTCGCAGCAGCGTATGGAGGTTTGGTCAAGACGCACCCCATGATGTTCTTCGACGCGCTTAGCGGACGGGAGTTCATGACGCCGGTCTACCCGGTCCGGTTCGAGCCTTTGGCAGTCGGGTTCGGAGTCGGTGGTGGTGGGGCCCAGAGCGAGTCAGACTCGTCCTCGGTGATCGAAGGGCAGCCAGGGAAAGTTGTACTTGATCTTGATCTCAACCTTGCTCCTCCTGGGGAGGCATAATTTTCTCCCTCTTAACAATTTTTGTAATAGCCAGCCAACAGAGGCTTTTTTTTAATAATTTATTTATTAATTTTTATTTATTTGGGTTTACTCTTTGAATTAGCTTTGTAAATCTTGTAACCTTGAAGAATTTTAAGACGTAGCTTAGGGAGAGTGATGGAGCTATTATTGCTTTCTTCTTACAGATGTAAACTTAATTTTCCTTCCCTTTTAACGGATAACAAAAGAATATTTTAATCATATCTTTTGCCTCTTTAATTTTTCTTTCTGGGTTTAATTTTTTTAATTACTACTTTCAAATCGTCGATATTTTCTATAGAAAATAGGGAAAATACTATGGACCTAAATAAGAAAAATGTTAAAGAAATTAAGGAAAAGGTTCTGGCCAACAGATAATAGATAAAAACTGTGGGAGAAAAGTTTCAACAAAAAGCAAGCGTATTGACTTTTGGGTATTGACGTGATCTCAAAACAATTAAAAGTATCAAAACGCTTTTAATCTCATTTTTTAAATTATTTATTTGGCTGTTCTCTACTACATCATTTCTTAGCACAGCTGAAAGGGTCAATTAGAGCACCACCGTCGAGACGAACGGTGGAACCGGTGAGAGATGTGGTAGGTTGAAAGCGCGTGAAATTGGAGAGATATGTAAGAGGATTAGTGGAAACAAAGAAAAAAACAAAAGAAAAAAAAAAAAACAAAAAAAAAACCTCTTTCACTTTGAGGAAACATTTTTCTAGGATGATAAAATTGTCGTTTTTTTGGTCATTAGAGCTAGTGGAAGTAGAGAAAAGATCCTTAATCCAAGGGTTAGAAAATAGAATGAGCTTGACATCTATAACCCTACTTAATATCAACATTAACAAACTTTTGCAATGCTATAAACGGTGGTGGTCAATAGAACACTTGGAAAAAAAAAGTCGAGTCTTTAAATATTTATAACTTACTATAATCCTTTTCAAATTATAAAATTAACTCCCTTCCATTTTTTTAAAGGATTCCTTTCCATCTTTATAATTCTTTTTTTGGTCAGTTTTCACACAGTTAATGGTAAAATTATACAGGTAACATTGGTAGACCCAGTAGGATTCTTTTCTATGTTTGAAATTCTTTTATTTGTCTGTTTTCACACAATTAACGGTGCGATTATGTAAGTAATAATGGTAGACCCAGTAGGATTCTTTTCCATGTTTATAATTCTTTTAATGTTAGTTTTCACGCGGTTAATGGTAAAATTATATTATATTGGTAGACCCAGCAGCCATCTGTAGCATTTATTTATTTTTATTTCCTTGTGTAATATAAATAAATATGACACAAAATCCTTCAATAGAAGGGATTTAACATTCTCCATTTTTATCATCAACGTAACAAATAGAAAATTGAATGCGTGTTTTTTGCCATAGTTGGTTTGGTTTTCTGTGTTTTGTTTTTGTTTCGTTTGTAATAAGAAGATGGTTTTCAACCTGCGGCTTTTGTTACGAGTCCACCACTTATAAGTGTGGATGGATGTTTGATTCCTCATGAGGTTTTTTTGATGGCGTGAATGATGAACTTAACGTTATTGAGTCTTGTTCTTTCATCATTTAAAAAAAAAAAAACTAATAATTGTAAAGGTCTTGTAAAAAAAAATGTTATATGTGCTCGAATTTAGTGGACTAGGGTAATCAAAATTTACTAATGCATTCGGCCTTTAAGTGTTTATTTTCATGTATTAAGGATTTTGCCTTAGCTTATGCAGCGTGGCATAGAATTTTCCTTTTGAAAAAAAAAACATTAAGAGAGAATTTAGGGGCACAAAAAACAGGTGGCAACAGGCAGGGCAATCACGGTTTGATAGTGTGGCCCACAGCGGTAGATTTCTTTTAGTAATTTTAAGACACAAGGTATGAAATTAAATAACTTTTTGGTAGAATCTGCAATTAAATACCTAGAAAAATACAAAACTCTACGCGTACAAATTTTTATCACCTTGGTACAGGGCGGCTGGAACTTTCGTACGTTGTACGCATAGTGGAAGCGGTGGACAGCACGTGTTCGCGTCTGCTTATGCGGTGCAACAAATCATTTTCAAATTAACTCATAAGTAGATGAAATGACTAAATTAAATTGAAAAGGATTAGTATATTTACTAAAAGAGGATTAGTTTAAATCAAGACTTTAACCCTTCTTCTTGGGAAGTAGTAGAAAGCCAAGAAGGACGTGTAGAGGAGGATTAGAGAAAATTAGTCGAGGCGTGGGGTCCACATGATAGAGAAATTAAGAGCGAAAAAACAAATCATTTTCCAATTTTTTTTCTTAAAGAAAATATTTTTGTGAGACGCGTTAGTGCCGTCTTTGCCGCTTTCGGTGGGCCCCGTGTTTGTGTCGGCTGAATCTGTGGAGTGGGTTTCGCTTTCGCTACACCCCGTCCTCAGTCCCAACGCCGCCCGCTGGCCTCTCTCTTTCTACATGGATTTTATTTTCCCCTTTTCTGTTTGGATTTAATTATATCCATATGTCACGTACGTACACGTATGTGTATTTTCGGATGCATGATAACATCCGTGGATGCTATCCATGCAGGTGCAGCAGCCACGAAACTTCGGCCCCATCAACGTGCCACGCGCTGCTTTTTCTGGTCTTTTGCGTGGGAAGAATCACACGTATTTTTTACTTTCTTAAAAGTGCCGTCAGCCCTTAGAAGGATGTTTGATATTAACCGGTTTTAATCAATTTTTTAATTAAAAATAATATAAAATTTTAATATTTTATAAAAAAATAAAAAATTATTAAAATATAAAATTTTAATATGTTATAATATTTATAATTTTAACCCTATATATGAAACGATCTTTATAATAAAAAAAGGCAAAGATTCATTTAGTCTGATTACTTTCCTTTTTTTTTTCCCTTTTTCAACTGTGAATTTTTTTAACCCTAAAAAAAACTTATTTTTTCAAAAGAAATTATGTATTTTTAACATTTTAATCGTATTTTTTTCTTTTGCTTTTTCATTTTACCATATAAAAATAAATTCTTTCGAACATGTTACTTTTAGCTTACAATTTCATTTTTTATATGCTTTTTTAAAATACATTTCTATTATCGCTTATTACTATTAGAATAATATTGTTGGGTTTTTCTAATTCACCCACTACAATAATTTTTTTTCTTGAAACATGTCTCTTTTAAAAGCTTTTTCACCATATTCTTTAACTATTATTTTTTAATAAATGCCTTCTTTTTAATTTAATCCTATTGAGAAATTTTTGAAATGTGTTTTTTTCTTCCTTTACTCTTATTAACACAATATTTTTTTATATATGCGCTCGTGCTTAGTTGTATCTTTATTTTTTTATTTTGTCAAAAGATCCTTTATTCATTCTTTGATGTGTCTTTTTAAATAGTTTTTTCTCTGTATGTTTCTATTGAAATCTTGTTACATTTGAAAGTGTCATGTGGCACTTGCAAACCGTTTCGCCCATGCCTAAAGTTTTGTTCTCTTTTTTTTTTTTTCTTTTTTTTTTGAACTTTTGCTGCACCTTATATGTCTTTTTCCTGTTTTGTTTTTGTTTTGCTTTTTTTTTTCCCTTTTCTTTTCCAATTTTCCTTTTCTTTTGCTCTTAAACTCTTACAATATTTAAAATATTTTTCTTTTAATTTGTCTTTATGATGCTACAGCCTTTGTTTTTGTGGTATTGTTAACTATTATTTCACTCGTGATACAATTTATCTAATTATTAATATTGAAATAAAATTTTTAATATGTTTCTATAAAAAGAATTAATACAGGCGTCTCAACTATTATTTTGTATATATTGTATTTTTGAATCAGTTTTTCTTAAATATATCCTTACTTGAATATGTTTGTTTGCAATTACACTGCAATATTATTTAACACATATATTCTTCTTCTTTAATATATTCATGTTGAAATAAAATTTTCAAATGTTGACTTACTAAAAAAAGTGTTTATCTCAACTATTATCTTCTAACAGTACCTCCTAGTTAATTTTCTATTTGATTTGTTCATAATTTTTTCCTTTCAAATATGTCCTTCTTGTTTACACGAAAATTTCGTTAGGAAAAAAAAAAAAAACATTTGATCTCCTTTATTTTTTATTTTTTATTCATTACCTTTTTTGTACTTTTCTTACGATGCTTATGTTTCTTTTAGGGGAAATTTTTCTTGCACAGTTTGTTTCTTTTTTTATTTTTTCTTTTTGCTTTAAAAAACAATTGCGTATTTTTTTTCTTTTCCTTTTTTTACAATGTTATTTTTTAAATATATTATAAAAATATTTTCTCTTGATTTGTCTCTATTATGTAATAATTTCTTTTAAAAAATCTTCACTTAAATATTTTATTGAATATATTCTTTAAACCTACTTTTGGTTTTGTAATTGCACTATTGAAATTTATTTTATCCTCAATTATCGGGGGTGTCTTATGCTTCCTCGTTATTCTATCATTTTGACCCCGTTAAAATAACTTTTTAGGTTTTTATTATTTTCGTATCCTATGCATACTATAAAAGAAAATAAATACAAATAATGCCAAAAAAATGAATAAGTCCACAAATATGTTTTTCTTTACTAAGTTTTGTTTTGATTAATATTTATAGTTTTACAAAATTAAGGGATTTATAAAGAAAAAGGTGAAAAAGGAAATTTTACATCAAAAAACACAAGTTTGGGGTACTATTGGGGTACAATTCGGACAGGTCCAAATTGACCGTGGGCTCTAGCAGCCCAACAATGTTGACCGAGCGACTCAAATAGGTTGCACAATCAAATCGATTATTCAATTCATTAGTTGGGATTGGCTTCCCAAACCGACTATTTGATTCATTCAGGGTATCGCTCGTTCAGATCGTTTGAGGAACCGCTCGTCTGAATCATTCGTATCGGTTCGACGGATAGCATGTTCTAACGTTTAACGCACGTTGAGTACAGGACTGGAATATGAGGAAGTAGTGGATTCTGCAGCAAATCATCGACCGACACGTATCCTAGTATCACAGTTACCTACGAAGCATTACTCCACTCCATCTGACAGTTAAAGACCACGTTTCAATTCCATAGTCTATATATAGCGGAGAGGTAGCTTCGAAAAGGAGATACAAAAAAGATACAGGAAACTCTGCCGGTTTACTTTCGTCCTAGTTTCCTTGTAATACTGCAATTTGTACACAGGATACCAGATAGTGAACTACAGTGGACGTAGCTCTTCATTAACAGAGTGAACCACTATAAATTTGGCGTGTTTTTTATTTCTGCTTTATTTTCCTTCGTTTAATTCTAATTTTGTGTGCGTATCCGAGTGGACAGGTCTATCTAACAGTGATTTGAGGGCCCAAGTCCCCAATTGCTTGATTCGAAAATATCTGTAGGAAAATTCGTCCACAGGTACTGAAATGGTATTTTCAAAAAATAAAAGATGTCGTTTTAATATTTTCTAAACAACAAAGTACTAATATGATTTTTTTCTAAAACACAAAGTACCAAAATAATAATATCTCTAACTTTTTTCAAATATGCGCCTGTTTATTTTACAATTTAATTTCTTATATGATTTATTTAAAAAGCCTTTTTTCTTATCATGTATTCTTATTAATATGTTTTGGGTTTTCCTAATTTACCCACTACAATATTTTTTTCCATTAATGTGTCTTCTTTATAAAGTTTTTCACGTCATCCTTTCAATATTATTTTCTAATAAATACATTCTCTCTAATTCGTTCCTATTGTTGTAGTTTTGAAG